>BLSH010379864.1:39581-62995 GCA_018402905.1 Glandirana rugosa
AAAATCTTGTGATTAGAAAGGGAATTTCGTTGTCGACCTTGGAAAGGGACATGTTGAACTACTACTAAAATTTTCTTATTAGAACGGGAATTTCGTTGTCTGAGATGGATCAAGTCAGTCTAGCAAGACACGTCGTCCTACTCCACACGTTAGACAGGGAGTTTCGTGGTCATGATCATAGAGAGGGAGGGAGTTTCGTGGTCATGATCATAGAGAGGGATCAGGTGTTAGTCTAGTAAGTCATTACGTCCTACTCTACAAGATATTATAGACGTTAGACAGGGAGTGTCTCGGTAGTCATAGGAGAGGGATTTGATAGGACTCTCGTATATTGTACGTCTTTGAGGGAGGGAGAGATACTAGTACTGGTGCTTTGAGGGACAGATTGCACACCTCATCCTGCTGCACAGAACGATCTGACTGAACTAGGTAGAGTCTGTTGCTTTAAGGGCAAGATTATTCTTTTAAAATCATCATCAAGTTGTACAGGGAAAGGTTCCAGCTGTTGCTTTAAGGGAAAGATTAGTGTTCTAAAATCATCATGTTGTACAGGGAAAGGTTCCAGCTGTTGCTTTAAGGGAAAGATTACTGTTCTAAAATCATCATCAAGTTGTACAGGGAAAGGTTCCAGCTGTTGCTTTAAGGGAAAGATTAGTGTTCTAAAATCATCATCAAAGTGTGTGTGAAAACCCCTATATCAGCCGCAGGGAAGCCATATTAGTGTTTTAAAATCATCTTCAAATTGTGTGGAAAATCCTTATGTCATCTTAAAATCATCTCATACTGGTTTAGGGAGAGGTTCCTGCTGCTGGGGTAAGGGACAGATTACCATTATAAAAAATCTCATACTGGTATAGGGAGAGGTTCCTGCTGCTGGTGCGAGGGATAGATTACGGTTATAAAATCATCTCATACTGGTGTAGGGAGAGGTTCCTGCTGGTGGGGTGAGGGACAGATTACCATTACAAAATCATCTCATACTAGTATAGGGAGAGGTTCCTGCCGCTGGTATGAGGGATAGATTTGCGTTATAAAATCATGGTTCCTGCTGCTGGTGTGAGGGACAGATTACAGTTATAAAATCATCTAAAACTAGTATATGGAGAGGTTCCTGCTGCTGGTGTGAGAGACAGATTAGTGTTATATAATCATGTCATACTGGTGTAGGGAGTGGTTCCTGCTACTGGTGTGAGGGACAGATTACCATTATAAAATAATCTCATACTAGTGTAGGAAGCTGTTACTGCTGCTGGTTTGGAGGACCGATTAGCGTTATAAAATCATCTCTTACTGGTACAGGGAGAGGTTTCAGCTGCTGGTGTGAGGGACATATTACCGTTATAAAATCATCTCATACTGGCAAAGGGAGAGGTTCCTGCTGCTGGTGTGAGAGACAGATTACCGTTATAAAATCATATCATACTGGTGTAGGGAGAGGTTCCGGCTGCTGGTGTGAGGGAAAGATTAACGTTATAAAATCATCTCATACTGGTGTAGGGAGAGGCTCCTGATGCTGCTGGTAAGGACAAATTAGCGTTATAAAATCATCTCATACTAGTATTTGGGAGAGGTTCCTGCTGCTGGTGTGAGGAACAGATTACCGTTATAAAATCATCTCATACTGGTGTAGGGAAAGGTTCCTGCTGCTGGTGTGAGGGACAGATTAGCGTTATAAAATCATCTCATACTGGTAGAGGGAGAGGTTCCTGCTGCTGGTGTGAGGGACATATTACCGTTCTAAAATCATCTCATACTGGTATAGGGATAGGTTACTGCTGCTGGTGTGAGGGACAGATTAGCATTATAAAATCATCTCATACTGGTGTAGGGAGAGGTTCCTGCTGCTGGTGTGAGGGACAGATTACCGTTATAAAATAATATCATACTAGTATAGGGAGAGGTTCCTGCTGCCTTTTTGAGGGCTAGATTAGCGTTATAAAACCATATCATACTGGTGTAGGGAGAGGCTCCTGTTGCTGCTGTTAAGGACAAATTAGCGTTATAAAATCATCTCATACTAGTATAGGGAGAGGTTCCTGCTGCTGATGTGAGGGACAGATTACCGTTATAAAATCATCTCATACTGGTGTAGGGAGAGGTTCCTGCTGCTGTTGTGAGGGACAGATTACAGTTATAAAATCATCTCATACTGGTGTAGGGAGAGGTTCCTGCTGCTGGTGTGAGGGACAGATTACCATTATAAAACCATCTAATACTGGTGTAAGGAGAGGTTCCTGCTGCTGGTGTGAGGGACATATTACCGTTATAAGATAATTTCATGCTCGTGTAGGGAGATGTTCCTGCTGCTGGTGTGAGGGACAGATTACAGTTATAAAATCATCTCATACTGGTGTAGGGAGAGGTTCCTGCTGCTGGTGTGAGGGACATATTAGCGTTATAAAATCATCTCTTACTGGTACAGGGAGAGGTTCCTGCTGCTGGTGTGAGGGACATATTACCGTTATAAAATCATCTCATACTGGCAAAGGGAGAGGTTTCTGCTGCTGGTGTGAGGGACAGATTACCATTATAAAATCATATGATACTGGTGTAGGGAGAGGTTCCGGCTGCTGGTGTGAGGGACAGATTACCGCTATCAAATAATCTCATACTAGTATAGGGAGAGGTTCCTGCTGCTGGTGTGAGGGAAAGTTTAACGTTATAAAATCATCTCATACTGGTGTAGGGAGAGGCTCCTGATGCTGCTGTTAAGGACAAATTAGCGTTATAAAATCATCTCAAACTAGTATATGGAGAGGTTCCTGTTGCTGGTGTGAGAGACAGATTAGTGTTATATAATCATGTCATACTGGTGTAGGGAGAGGTTCCTGCTACTGGTGTGAGGGACAGATTACCATTATAAAATCATCTCATACTAGTGTAGGAAGCGGTTACTGCTGCTGGTTTGAAGGACCGATTACCGTTATAAAATCATCTCATACTAGTATAGGGAGAGGTTTCTGCTGCTGGTGTGAGGGACAGATTAGCATTATAAAATCATCTCATACTGGTATAGGGAGAGGTTCCTGCTGCTGGTGTGAGGGACAGATTATCGTTATAAAATCTTCTCATACTGGTGTAGGGAGAGGTTCCTGCTGCTGGTGTGAGGGACTGATTACCATTATAAAATCATCTCATACTAGTGTAGGGAGAGGTTCCTGCTGGTGGGGTGAGGGACAGATTACCATTATAAAATCATCTCATACTAGTATAGAGAGAGGTTCCTGCTGCTGGTATGAGGGATAGATTAGTGTTATAAAATCATCTCATACTGGTATAGGGAGAGGTTCCTACTGCTGGTGTGAGCGACAAATTACCGTTATAAAATCATCTCATACTAGTATAGGGAGAGGTTTCTGCTGCTGGTGTGAGGGACAGATTAGCATTATACAATCATCTCATACTGGTATAGGGAGAGGTTCCTGCTGCTGGTGTGAGGGACAGATTACGTTATAAAATCATCTCATAGTGGTGTAGGGAGAGATTCCTGCTGCTGGTGTGATGGACAGATTACCGTTATAAAATCATCTCATACTAGTATAGGGAGAGGTTCCTGCTGCTAGTGTGAGGGACAGATTAGCGTTATGAAATAATTTCATACTGGTGTAGGGAGAGGTTCCTGATGCTGCTGTTGAGGACAGATTAGCTTTATAAAATCATCTCATACTAGTATAGGGAGAAGTTCCTGCTACTGGTGTGATGGAAAGATTAGCGTTATAAAATCATCTCATACTGGCATAGGGAGAGGTTCCTGCTGCTGGTGTGAGGAACAGATTACAGTTATAAAATCATCTCAAACTAGTATAGGGAAAGGTTCCTGCTGCTGGTGTGAGAGACAGATTAGTGTTATATAATCATGTCATACTGGTATAGGGAGAGGTTCCTGCTGCTGGTGTGAGGGACAGATAACCGTTATAAAATCATCTCATACTGGTGTAGGGAGAGGTTCCTGCTGCTGGTGTGATGGACAGATTACCGTTATAAAATCATCTCATACTAGTATAGGGAGAGGTTCCTGCTGCTGGTGTGAGGGACAGATTAGCGTTATGAAATAATCTCATACTGGTGTAGGGAGAGGTTCCTGATGCTGCTGTTGAGGACAGATTAGCTTTATAAAGTCATCTCATACTAGTATAGGGAGAAGTTCCTGCTGCTGTTGTGAGGGAAAGATTAGCGTTATAAAATCATCTTATACTGGTATAGGGAGAGGTTCCTTCTGCTGGTGTGGGGGACAGATTAGCTTATATAATCATGTCATACTGGTATAGGGAGAGGTTCCTGCTGCTGGTGCGATGGATAGATTAGCATTATAAAATCATATCATACTGGTATAGGGAGAGGTTCCTGCTGCTGGTGTAAGAGACAGATTACCGTTATAAAAACATCTCATACTAGTATAGGGAGAGGTTTCTGCTGCTAGTGTAAGGGACAGATTAGCATTATAAAATCATCTCATACTGGTATAGGGAGAGGTTCCTACTGCTGGTGTGAGGGACAGATTACCATATTAAAATCATCTCATACTAGTGTAGGGAGAGGTTCCTGCTGGTGGGGTGTGGGACAGATTACCATTATAAAATCATCTCATACTAGTATAGAGAGAGGTTCCTGCCGCTGGTATGAGGGACAGATTAGCGTTATAAAATCATCTCATACTGGTATAGGGAGAGGTTCCTACTGCTGGTGTGAGCGACAAATTACCGTTATAAAATCATCTCATACTAGTATAGGGAGAGGTTTCTGCTGCTGGTGTGAGGGACAGATTAGCATTATATAATCTTCTCATACTGGTATAGGGAGAGGTTCCTGCTGCTGGTGTGAGGGACAGATTACCGTTATAAAATCATCCCATACTAGTATAGGGAGAGGTTCCTGCTGCTGGTGTGAGGGTCAGATTAGCGTTATGAAATAATTTCATACTGGTGTAGGGAGAGGTTCCTGATGCTGCTGTTGAGGACAGATTAGCTTTATAAAGTCATCTCATACTAGTATAGGAAGAAGTTCCTGCTACTGGTGTGATGGAAAGATTAGCGTTATAAAATCATCTCATACTGGTATAGGGAGAGGTTCCTGCTGCTGGTGTGAGGGACAGATGAGTGTTATATAATCATATCATACTGGTATAGGGAGATGTTCCTGCTGCTGGTGTGACGGATAGATTAGCAGTATAAAATCATCTCATACTGGTATAGGGAGAGGTTCCTGCTGCTGGTGTAAGGGACAGATTACCGTTATAAAATCATCTCATACTAGTATAGGGAGAGGTTTCTGCTACTGGTGTGAGGGACAGATTAGTATTATAAAATCATCTCATACTGGTATAGGGAGAGGTTCCTGCTGCCGGTGTGAGGGACAGATTACCGTTATAAAATCATCTCATACTGGTGTAGGGAGAGGTTCCTGCTGCTGGTGTGAGGGACAGATTACAGTTATAAAATAATCTCATACTATTATAGGGAGAGGTTCCTGCTGCTGGTGAGAGGGACAAATTAGCGTTATAAAATCATCTCATACTGGTGTAGGGAGAGGTTCCTGATGCTGCTGTTAAGGACCGATTACCGTTATAAAATCATCTCATACTAGTATAGGGAGAGGTTCCCACCGCTGGTGTGAGGGATAGATTAGCGTTATAAAATCATCTCATACTGGTATAGGGAGAGGTACCTGCTGCTGGTGTGAGGGACAGATGAGTGTTATATAATCATCTCATACTGGTGTAGGGAGAGGTTCCTGCTGCTGGTGTGAGGGATAGATCACGGTTATAAAATCATCTCATACTAGGGGCGTGACCTGCCGTGGACTGAGATGGACGCTTCTCATTGAGCTCGGGTAAATCCATCCCCATCCAGCGCTCTACAAGCTTGATATGTCTGATTCTCACACTATCCCTACCCCCTACATCCCATACATCATAATAGAGGAGTTTTTGGAACCATAAATCCCCTAAATCGACACCAGATTGCGGCCTAGACAGCCTGATAATCGGCCGACGGCTCTTTCTGCAGTAATCCTTCATCAGAGCTGCCTATCCAAAAACCTGGCACCCCTCTGGAAGCCCCCAATATAACACAGTAACCCACCTCTGAAAAACCACAATCCGGAGAACGGCGGCGGTACTCGGAGCGGAAGCGGCCAAAAATTTAGTCCGAGGCTTCAGTGAGGCCTCCGCGGCCGCCATATTGGGACTCCCAACGAACGGTCTGAGAGACTCACACACCTGTCCCAAGGGCCCAGGAACCAGAGGGATCTTAAATTCATCAGTACATAGTGACTGCTTACATCCCCGAGGAACCTCTTAACCCCTGCAGTGCAAGCCAGAAACACAGAGCTCCCTATACTGCTGCCATATTGGTGCACCCGAACCCTCCTCAAAAACGCCTTAGCCACCAACAGGCCCAGGAAACATCTACAGAAACTGTATTCCTAGCTCTAACTCAATTAACCTGCAGCAAATACTCCAGAGACTCCCTTGCCACAACCCCAAGAACCAACCTTTAGATACTTACTCTGACATTAACCTTATTGGGGCCCTTTCGCCCATTAAACTTACCACAACCAGAGACCCCAGCTCCCATTCCACTGGCAACCCGAACACAACCCATCAACTAACCAGAGGCTGAGATGGCAACCGGGCCCTAAGCCCAGCGCACAATTACGGGCCATAGGAACCACCACCAACAGTTTGCAACCCAGCATTGAGCAAGAACCTGCTCCAGAACCACCCCACGTTTAAAGCTCTAGATGGCCAGTAAAAGAAAAGAAGATAGACCAATACAGAAGCTTACAGCTTACATGTTCCAGCCTGCAGACTGCAGAACCCAAGATAACACCATTGCTGCAGCTTCATGGGACCGCACGCCTCATCATCTAACATCTCCTCGAAGGGAGAACCCTGCAGCAGAGATGGAGCCTATCTTGGACAACGACTCCTCAGAAATGGACAGTACCCCCCCAATGTTAACGGACTACCTATCAACACCTCGATAACAGGGAGCCCAGCCAAGGCGAGGATGAGGCTGGACACCCCAGAACAAACCACCAAAGAAATATGCCAGTTGCCTCCTCAGTCACACATCCCCACCAATAACACAGATGCCATAGCTTTATTCCCAACCACCAACCAACCAGTAATGGACACATTGCTTAAAGAAATGTTGGTGTCGCTAAGGAACACGATACAATCTGATATGGTATCTATGATACACCAATTCAAACAAGAAATCACCTCTGTCAGCAACAGAGTATCTCAGGTAGAAAATAAACTGGCTACATGCTCTGCCACGGTCAATGACTTAATAGACACCCACAATGACCATAAGGAAGAACATGACTGGATAAAGGACAAGCTGGCAGACCTCGAAGATAGGTCTCGCAGGAATAATCTGAAAATAGGGGGAATATCTGAAGAGGTACAAAACCAGGACCTGACCACATATGTCCGCACCCTATTCAAATCCGTTTGTCCAGAACTCAAAAACTCAGAGCTGGTCGTCGACCGAGCCCATAGGCTCCCCAAGCCATCTCACCTACCCAACTCTACCCCACGGGATGTAATACTCCGAATCCACTTTTACCACGTGAAAACTCAATTCATGACAAAGGCCCACACCATGGGAACACTACCTGATCCATACTCCCGCCTACAAATATTTGCGGATCTGTCCCAACATACACTGCAGAAACGCAGACAGCTCAACACCATTACTAAGGCTCTACGGAACCATAAGCTGGTGTACCAATGGATCAACCCAGCAAAACTTCTAGTTACTCATCAGAACACCAAATACCTCATCACATCACTCAGTGACGGCCTGCACCGGCTGCGATCATGGGGAATTATTCCTGAAGTAGAGGATCAAGAATTAAATCCCCGCGATGCTAGACATGCACCAACTACCAATCCTCTGCCACAACGCTCAACTCAAAAGCAACGTCCTCGCTGACAAATGTTGTGACACAAGCAAACACAACGGCCCGGAACGGTGTCAAGAGCTCCAGGTCACCTTAACTTTTCACCCCAGTTAACAGTTCTTCAGCGCCTACGTTTGCGCTTGTTCTACACTTCGTGTATCTTTTTGTTTCCTTCTCGTTACCAGTTTGCTCCGGTACACCGAACTCTTACCTGAATTATCGCTAGCAACGGATTATGGGTATAAAACTATTATCCATCAATACCAAAGGACTTAATCATCCTGCAAAAAGAGCATCCCTCTGGAAGCTTGCAGTTCAATCCAACTGTGATGTCCTATGTGCACAGGAGACTCATTTTCGTTCTTCGCAACCCCCAAAATGTAACCACAAACTGTTTCCCCATAACTTTATTGCTTGCACCTCCACAAAGAAAAGCGGGGTCCTCCTAGCCATCAAACATACAATATCCTTCAAACTCATAACCAACCTTTCAGATGAAAACGGCCGTTATATCATCCTAGTTTGTACCCTAAACAATATCACATACACAATTGTGAACGTATACGCCCCAAACTCCCATCAGATACGCTACCTACGGAAGCTCTACAAGAAGATCTCTAAAGTACAACAGGGCCCTTTAATCTGGTGTGGAGACTTTAACATAATTGCTGATCCGGATCTAGACTCCTCGAACCCACATATAAGGAGGACCTTAAGCCTCAACCCATTGCTTAGAGACTTACAACTCTTTGACGTATGGCGTTGCCAGCATGCTGAAGAAAAGGACTACACATTTCACTCACAATGCCACAATTCCTATTCACGCATTGACTTTTTCTTGACAGATCAATGGCTTTTACAAAAGTGTCAACATCTACCATAATGACTGCTACATGGTCTGATCATACACCAATCTGTATCACGATTGAAGATCATCTCTGCCCTCACCCAACTCGCATCTGGAGATTGAATTCCTATCTACTACAAGCAGCTCCATTCCACCAAGTCTTAGGGGACTCTCTTTCTGAATATTTCTCCTGGGTCGGTTAGTGACCCCGAGATTTTATGGGCCTCGCACAAGGCATTTATCCGTGGTCTTGCCATTAAATTGGGGGCCAGAGCTAAAAGGGAGAGGACGCAGCGGCTGGAGAAACTCACAAAAGAAATTCAAATTACTGAAACTATCAATAAACGAAATCCCCATCCTGAGCTTAAAAATTAACTAGGGCGACTCCGTCTGGATCTCAGAAATCTGCTCCTGGCCAAATACGAATCCCAGCAAAAAAAAGCTTAAAATGACGTTTTTCACCTCTTGGAACACAACGGGTAAACTGTTGTCCTATCTGACCAAAGCGCAGTGACTGAAATCGACCATCCCCCACATATACCACCTAACCTCAGGCATGCACCTGACCAATCCCCAGGAAATCGCTGATGCTTTCAGTACCTATTACGGATCACTATATAACCTTAAACAAAATCCCTCCATACAACAGCCCACACTAGCAGATATCCAAAACTTCCTAGACAACATAAAGCTTCCACATCTATCAAATGCTCAACTGGAGGATATAAATAAACCCTTTACCCACCCAGAACTGAGAATAGCTATAGATTCCATGCCCACCAACAAGTCCCCGGGACCAGACGGAATAACAGGGGAATACTACAAAAAATTTAAGAATACTCTAATACCCCCTCTTTGTGAGTTCTTCAACGCTGCTGCCTCCTCATCCACGCTTAGTACAGAATCTTTGAAAGCCTTAATTGTGACCTTGCCGAAGCCAGGGAAGGATACTTCTCATCCGCAAAACTATCGCCCAATCTCTCTACTAAATCATGATATGAAGCTCTATGCTAAAATGTTGGCCATTCGCCTAACGGACATCCTACCCACTCTAATCAATCCAGACCAGTCTGGCTTTACCAAAGGACGGCAGACATTGGATGCTACCAGACAAATGATTAATATCCTACACCACCTGGAAAAGACTCGAACGCCTTCTCTGCTCCTCTCTCTGGATGCGGAGAAGGCGTTCGACAGAGTCTATTGGCCCTACGTCCGTCTAATATTACAAAAATTTGGCTTCCAAGGGCGCATAGTCTCCGCCATTATGGCCCTATACTCCAACCCCTCTGTCCAGGTATATTGCTCTAGCATGCTGTCAAAACCATTTCACATACCCAATGGTACCAGGCAGGGGTGCCCACTATCACCTCTAATTTTCAATTTGGCTATGGAACCCATGGCGGAGACGGTGCGCTCCAATCCTAAAATTAGGGGCATCAACATAGGTCATAAGACCCACAAAATCAACTTGTTTGCGGACGATGTCATTCTAATGCTATCAGACCCTCTTCTCTCCCTGGCTTCGGTTCAACAAGTCCTGTTTGACTATGCTAAAGTCTCCTATTACAAAGCTAATACTACAAAATCATTTAGTTTAGACATTAACTTACCCCAGAATCTCAAAACTGCAATCCAAAACTGATACTCATACAGATGGGCAGACAGCTCCATTACTTATTTGGGAATTGAATAAACTAGAAGCACCACGACACTCTTCCAAGCAAACTACTCACCAGCCTTAAAAGCCCTTCAGGGAGACCTGGACACGCTATCGAAGCCTTTTTTATCTTGGATGGGACGTCTGGCCCTATTTAAAATGTATACACTTCCCCAGCTTCTTTATCTATTCAGATCACTCCCTATCCCCGTACCCAACTCCTTCTTCTCAACAGCACAACGCACCCTTGGTCAATTTCTCTGGCAGAAAAAAAGACCACGCTGCTCGCGCACCATTCTACAAAATCACAAAAACGCAGGAGGAGCAGGCCTAATAAACATTAAAGACTACTATATGGCAGCCATATTAGCTCAGCTTAAAACTTGGTTATCCCCTTCCTCACTTCCACCCTGGTGTGACATTGAGGCCACTTACGTAGCTAACAACGACTTAGGCTCTTGGCTGCTATCGGATAAAACCCACCACACAGCCCCCACTTTAAAAGCCTCTGCTACAGCTTTCCAGTACCTCAGAAATAACACCGACACAGATGCATCACCCACATATCCTCCCCTTCCTTTATCCGTACTCCAGCACCACATCCCCAACTTATCGATCCACCAATGGATATCAAGGGGAGTTACCCATATCCAAGATCTATACTCCCAAGGCCTTCTGAAACCCTTTACACCTACTCTCTCCCATCCTCAGAATACTTTAAATATATCCAGATGTCGCACTGCGTGTTACGAAACCCATCCTTGCTAAGACCCCTCCATAAACAAGCTTGGCAATATTTACAAGACAATATTTAAAAAAAAAAAAGGAATCTCCTTTTTCTACAACCTCCTGCACAACAAACAAGTCCTTAAATGGGAAGAGGATCTCGGCCAATCATTCACCCCTAGCCAATGGTCCACAGCGCTAAGCCATGCCTATAACTCCACGAAATCAGCAAACCTATGGGAACTAAATCTTAAAGTTACGCTTAGATGGTACATTACTCCCACCAAAGCCCAAGTAATGAACCCTGCATCCTCTCCACTATGCTGGAGAGGATGCGGAGAGCAGGGGTCCCTGATGCATATACTTTGGAACTGCCCCAAACTCACGATCCTATCTAATAAAATATTTACCCTGCTCACCACTATAAGCGGAATGTCCATCCAGAGGTCCCCCGAACTCGCGCTCTTACACATAGGTATCACGGCAATCCCGGCCCAAGCAAGAAAAATTGCCATCAACATTTTGCTAGCTACAAAATTGATCCTAGCCAGAAATTGGTTTCCTCAGATGTTCCGACCCTAGAAAACATCACACGTATGGTTCAAAACCACATCACATATGAGATTATGTATGCGATCTCAGAAGGAGTGACAGCACGAAAATTATCAGACTGGTCATTATGGCACAACTGGTACAATCTCAACTCTGAGTCTACTGTTTAAAACCCTTTTAACACCACTCCCTTGAGCTCGGGTCTGAATGCAGGGGATGAGGTGGGGCTCTTCTGACCACAGTATTAGTTCCCCACCGGGGTGGTTGGCCTGGGCCTCGCCTCCTTCCCTCCAACAGACACTAAAACGCAGGAAACCAATCTAGGTATTTTTACCCATATTTCCCATCCCTAACACCATCTAAAACCTTTCTCTATATACCATAAGATTACCGGAACAACAATATATTATATTCTTAACAGTCATTTGTCTTTTTTTTAATTTTCTTTCTCTAAATAACTAGTACTTTGCAATGTTAAATGTTCTTTATGATATTTACCTAATAATGCTTACTTTTGCATACTGTATCCCCTCCGATTCCTATAATCGTGAAAACTCCATAAAGCTTTTGAAAACACACACAAAAAAAAAAATCATCTCATACTGGTGTAGGGAGAGGTTCCTGCTGCTGGTGTGAGGGACATATTAACATTATAAAATCATCTCTTACTAGTATAGGGAGAGGTTCCTGCCGCTGGTGTGAGGGATAGATTAGCGTTATAAAATCATCTCTTACTAGTATAGGGAGAGGTTCCTGCTGCTGGTGTTAGGGACAGATTAGCGTTATAAAATCATCTCATACTGGTGTAGGGAGAGGTTCCTGCTGCTGGTGTGAGGGACAGATTAACATTATAAAATCATCTCATACTGGTATAGGGAGAGGGTCCTGCTGCTGGTGTGAGGGACAGATTACCATTATAAAATCATCTCATACTGGTGTAGGTAGAGGTTCCTGTTGCTGGTGTGAAGGATAGATTACCGTTATAAAATGATCTCATACTGGTATAGGGAGAGGTTTCTGCTGCTGGTGTGAGGGACAGATTAGATTTATAAAAAATAATATAAATTTGTGCTAATCTTCCATCTGCCATTATGCAGTACCCCTTGGACTCACCACCGCTATAATCGCCCTAACCCGCAAGACCACGCATGTATTGGCCCTACCCTCCAATGCTTCAAGGAAGCCTGCAACAAAAAACACTTATCAACAACTCCAGGTCCCCTGACCCCCTCCTTATTGGCCTTAGAATCACCTCTTACAGAATGGTAAACTGCCGCCCTTTGACGAATTTAATACCCAATGGGCTGACCATGCAGTCTCTTTCTGGGAATGCAGACAAATCCATCACTTCATATGCTCAATCCAAAAAACACATGACCTTTCATCACCACTGACTCCTTTTGAAACTCTGTGTTTAAGTCAAACCCCTCAGCGACATGTCATATCCCTCCTATACAACATGCTATGGCACAACACTAGGGCTAATGAGGGCAAGACATGCGCCACCTGGGCTCGGGAGCTTCACCTAGACTTATCCGAATCTCACTGGGAGAACATATTTAATTGTATTCATAAAGGATATATTAATGTGGCCATTCAGGAGAACAACTATAAATTATTCACGCGCTGGTACCGTTCACCAGCACTCCTCCATAAATTCAATGCCGCAACCCCAGACTTCTGCTGGAGATGCCGCCTAGAGAAGGGTGACCTCTTCCACATCTGGTGGGAATGCCCAGTATAGCATATTTCTGGAAAAAGGTACACCAAAAAACTGTGGCAATCACTATCTCTCCGCTCGATCTGAAACCTGCACACTTCCTCCTGCACCACCAAATTAATACAGAAAAGTCCTACTTCAAATCGTTGACCATGTCTCTAATCAATGCAGCAAAACGCTGCATTTCCAGACTGTGGGGCACCCAGTTGTCCCCATCTCTCAAAGACTGGTACCTAAGAATAGACAAAATAGCGGAGATGGAAGAGCTCATTGCCATTGCTCACGACTCCCCTTCCAAGTTCTCCAAAAAATGGGCATGTTGGATACACTTTTGCTCATCACCAGAATACAGCCAAACAATGGGTCACCCGTAAGAAGCCACATGCCCTCTAGCCCCCCCAACTCTGGCCCATATATAGATGTACAGTATACAAAGACAAGATCTCATCCTCTTTCTAATGGTATAATGCATTAACCAAATTTGTGCTTACTCTAACAATGATTGCCTGTTATTATTCAAGCTTAGGCTCTGTTACCTAATGGATTGGATGTATCTCCTGGTACACAATGCTATAAGCTGTAATTTTGGTTTGTTTTCGTACTAAACAGTACTAACAAATTAAAGCTTTTATACTGTGAAAAAAAAAATTGTGC
Source organism: Glandirana rugosa (assembly GCA_018402905.1). Classification (NCBI taxonomy): domain Eukaryota; kingdom Metazoa; phylum Chordata; class Amphibia; order Anura; family Ranidae; genus Glandirana; species Glandirana rugosa. Next base: position 53,652 of record BLSH010379864.1, read on the forward strand.
TAAATAGTACATGTGCATCCAGAATGAGCATACTACCAGGCCTCCATATTAGAGCAAACAAAATACTGGTTTTCCTCCCAGGAGGACAACCACTGGTCCAATATTGAGAGAGAACTTATAGCCAGTCATAACCTTCCAGCCTTATTAATGGCAGCATCCATGTCTTACAAACCCCTATTACCGGACTCCCAAACTATACAAGCCACAGTTTCGGCTTGGACCTCACTAATGAGAAAAATCTTCCATAATGAGCAAAAATATAACATACAAATACTACTGGCAGCATACAAACATTTGATCCCCAACTTCTCCTGCCACCAATGGACAAAAATGGGCATACACTCAAACATCACTGATCTTGCAAACCCCTCTCTACTAGACCTTCTAAAAACACACCAGGTTAAGCACTTCAACACTAAGAACCCCATACCAATACATGGGACTATCTCATGAGTAGAACAGCTCCCATTACAAAAGGCATCTCCTTATTCTACAAATATTGTAACTACAACCAACTGAACAAATAATTACCTGCAATGCTTAAATGGGAACAAGACCTAAAATAGGAATTTATGGCAATGGCAAACAGCAATTACTGTAAGCACAATGATAAATCCTCTGCTTGTGTAGAGCACTGGGATAATGCGCAAAAGATACTACACAGGTACTATATTACACCGTCTAGACTGCACCAGATGGATGCAAAATCATCTCCATACTGCTGGAGAGGATGCCAAAAGAGGGGTACGCTACTGCAAGTATTCTGGGGTTGCAGCCTAATTGAGCGAACTTGGGAAAAAGTCTCAGAATTATTTACAAGCATTACAGGAACTAGCTGCACTATCACTCCGGCGTTGGCACTCCTCTCCATCGGTATAGAAAATTTACACCCCTCAATAAGAACAGTGATTATACACATACTCAGAAAAAAGAATGACAGAAAAAAGAATAAAAGTATTGCGCTAACCTAACTCAAGTGAAAACAAGTGAAAATAAAGCAGCTAACACCACAACCTCCCTAAATTGTAAACATATTATTGACCAAAATGTGTAGCGCTTAAAGTTGTGAATAACTTATGTACATAATAGACGATATGGATCCAAAATGTCCTCAGTAAATATATGTATATAATTAAATATTATAAAGAAACTGAAGAGTGTCTTCCACCACGTGCAAAAATATGTATACAGTCGGCCTTCAATTCTTCATGAAGCACCCACGTGAACCTTACACCACCACCGTTTAATATAGGGTACTCTTACCAGAATATGTGATTCTGCACGCTTGTAACAACTTAGTGGCACCAATGTCAGACCACGTCCAGGGAAGTCAGGATGGATATCAATCCCCCACGGATGGTACTTCCACAAATACTAGCATATCCAGAGTCTTATAGGGCACCGAAGAAGGGACACCAACGCCAGAGTATGACCTCCAGATGCAGTCACAGTGTACCTCAGTAAGAATATATAAATGTCCACATAGTGTAATACTGTAAACCAGTGACGATTTATTTAAAAGAATTGTACTTACATAAAACAAGTAGAGTAAAAACTATATGGAATTCCAATCTATTAGAAAGCGCGATGCCAGGCAAGCAGGTCTGCCTCACCAGACATGTTTCGTTCGCCAGGACTTCAACAGGGGTATGGGCAACCTGCTCCCATCGCGCTATATTTATAAATAACAGAGATTGCACAAATTTAGAACTCCGCCCCTATCCCTCCCCTGGCGTGAGTTGCAAGCCTCACTCTCGACCAATGAGTCTCAGCTCGTCATTGCTCAGGGCCGGAATGGGTGGAGAACTTAAGTCGCACCATACATTTAGTGGGTAAGACGTCACCTCCGATGTCTGCAGAAAAACTTCTCACTACTTACTCAGCCAATAAACAAGCTCAAAACAAAAAAGGTCTTACAAAAAGCCACCATCACTGAGTGGGTCCCGATCAAGGCGGAACGGCTGTACAATTTCAGATCATCATTGGTCCGTTTCCGCATGCACGTCACCTCCCGGAAGTGACGTCAGAAGGGAACAACTTAGTTGACCTCGGAAACTAATAGCAGACAGGAAGTGATGACAAAACTCCTTCCGGGTCAGCGCCATCAATTCACCTCTCGATAATCATGTCAAGGGAGCAGTGTCACTACAGCCATACAAGTCTACAGGGACCAAACACCAGTAGACAAAAATTAATAATAAACCAAAATTGTAAAACTAATCCACGTAAGAACAGGAAACGATATTATAATTTCAATAATCCAAAAAGAGGATATACTGGTCACCAACCAGAATTTAATATGCAAAGCCCGGATGTGACGTCCACACATCTAATAATTACTGCAAGACCAATAGTGAACATTGAACCAGTACAGTTATATTAGATACACTGTTACAGATCTGACAACAATGGTCACATACAGATATACATGCCTACCTATATTTAAATGCAAAATACGGTATCCAAAATATGTATAAATGTCGAATGGGACAAACGCAACCACTATGCTTACGCTTGATTTATGAAAGCATTAATGTCCCATTCGACATTGATACCTAACGGCCAGTAAGTTTTTAATTCATAGATCCAAAATGTTTCAAGCCTCGAAACACCTCTCGTAGTAGCCCCCCCTCTCCATGGGGCCACATACTTGTCTATGATGGAAAAGGTAGTGCCTGTCGGATCCCTGTCATGACACCTGCGATAATGTTTAGGCACTGTGTGTTTGGTGGACCCCTTTATAATACCTGTAATATGTTTGTTTACACGAACAGAAAAGGGGCGTATCGTACGACCGATGTACTGTTTTTTGCAGGGGCATGTGATCATGTAAACCACACGCTTGGTAGAACATGTGGCAAAATGCTTAATAGGGTAGGTCTGGTGACCGTAGAGGTAAATGTCTCAACCCTCCTAGACCTACAAGCATTCAGCTTACAGACTCTACACTTTCTGCATGGAAAATAACCCTTTAATTCCCTAAAAAAGGACACATACTATTTGCAACCAGAATATCCATAGCAAAGCGGTGGAAAACCACTGATCCCCCTCCAATAGAGGAAATAACCAACAGAGTTAACTCTCAATACACAATGGAAAAACGACTAGCCTACAATGTAAATAGGGCCCGAGCATTCCATACTAAATGGGAAAAATGGCAACGTGTGAGCAGAGCTCCTCAGACTCAGATTAGAGTGTCAGTAAACCCCACTCTGTGTTTAGGCACCTAAACACATAGTCTTTCTCCTAGCCTTATCTACTCACAAATTAATCTCTTCCCCCATCATGAGAATACACAGATATGTGAAATGTAGCATAGCAATTCATATGCGAGCCGCTGCTGCTTACCCACTCATAGGAGCCATCTCAATACCGCTGATCCCTCACTTTTCCAATCCAAATCCGTCCACAGATAGTTCCCAATTGGGGTGGTGGATTGTACCCTGTGAGAGAGTTACTAAGGTAACTTTAAGAGGCACAAAATAGCTGAGATCAAACTCCTATGGTATACACTCCAATCAAGCATAATAAAGGTTTTTGTACAACTAACCACATTGGATATATAAAGTAGCATGTACAGAATGTTATTTGTATTGTACCTCCCTTTCTGACCAATGCTTATGTACCTTTTTCATTTTTCACCCAGTGGTCCCCATCTCTCAAAGACTGGTACCTAAGAATAGACAAAATAGCGGAGATGGAAGAGCTCATTGCCATTGCTCACGACTCCCCCTCCAAGTTCTCCAAAAAATGGGCATGTTGGATACACTTCCGCTCATCACCAGAATACAGCCAAACAATGGGTCACCCGTAAGAGGCCACATGCCCTCTAGCCCCCCAACTCTGGCCCATATATAGGCTTACAGTATACAAAGACAAGATCTCATCCTCTTTCTAATGTTAAAATGCATTAACCAAATTTGTGCTTACTCTAACAATGATTGCCTGTTATTATTCAAGCTTAGGCTCTGTTACCTAATGGATTGGATGTATCTCCTGGTACACGATGCTATAAGCTGTAATTTTGGTTTGTTTTCATACTAAACAGTACTAACAAATAAAAGCTTTTATACTGTGAAAAAAAAATTGTGCTAAATAGTACATTTGCATCCAGAATGAGGAGAGAGTCAAATAAGGGATGTGGTCGTGGTGCTGTTGGTGCTGCTGGTGTTGGTGGTGTTGGTGAAGCTCCTGTTGCAAGGAGAGGACGTGGTCAATCTGTGCCAGCTACACGCACAAGTGAAACACCTTCCTCAGGTGCGAGTAGCCGACAGAACCTTCAAAGTTATATGGTAGGCCCGAATGCCGCTCAATGAATGGTGAGGCCAGAACAAGTACAGGCGATAGTAGATTGGGTGGCTGACAATGCCTCCAGTTCCTTCACATTGTCTTCCACCCGGTCCCTTGCTGAAAGCTCAGAGTTGGCACCTGAACCCCATGGCCATCTGTCTTTCACCTCAGCCCCCTCAGTCTGTGCCCCAAGTCATGCAGCAGTCTCTTATGCTTTTTGATGACTCTGCTGGTGTTCATTCTGTGGGCCATCCACATAGCCCTGCCTCAGAAGTGGAAGACATTGAGTTCACCAATGCCCAACCACTTCTGTTTCAGGATGAGGACATGGAAACACCACCGCAGCACGTCTCTGATGATGACGAAACTGCTGCGGCTTTCTACAGTGTGCAGACTGTCAAGGAGGCATTGGTGAAGAGTGGGTGGAAGATGATGGGGAGGATGATGAGGTCCTAGACCCCACATGGAATGAAGGTCATGCGAGTGACGTGTGCAGTTTGGAGGAAGAGGGGGTGGTCGCACAGAGGCACCAGCACAGCAAAAGAGGAAGCAGGTTGCAAAAGCGGAGCGACCGTCCCCTAGACAGTACGCCTGCTACTACCCACCACACCCAGGAAGCTAGCACACCAAAGGCAGCTCAAAGGAGTTATCTGCGTGGGAGTTCTTCAGACAATGTGCTGACGACAAGACACAAGTGGTTTGCACGCTTTGCAATCAGAGCCTGAAGCGAGGCATAAATGTTCTAAACCTGAGCACAACCTGCATGACCAGGCATCTACATGCAAAGTACGAGCTGCAGTGGAATAAGCACCTCAAAATCCAAGAAAGGTCTCGGGCTCTTCCTGCTTCCTCTTCTGCTGCTGCCTCGGCCTCTTCCTCCACCTCTACAGTTCCAGTGTCACCTGCCACCCAGCAAAAAGACGATGTGACAGCAACACCACCATGTCTGCCACCGTCCCCAAGCATTTCCACACCATGGTCCCATGGAAGCTTACAGCTGTCCATCTCACAAACACTGGAGAGAAAGTGGAAGTACCCCCCTACCCACTCGCGATCCCTGGCCCTGAATGCCAGCATTTCAAAATCCCTGGCCTTTGAAATGCTGTCATTCCATCTGGCGGACACGGATAGTTTTAAAAACCTGATGGCGGTGGCTGTCCCACAGTACGTGGTTCCCAGCCGCCACTACTTTTCTAGGCGAGCCATCCCTTCCCTGCACAAACAAGTCAGGGACAAGATCAAGTGTGCACTGTGCAACGCCATCTGTGGCAAGGTCCACATAACCACTAATACGTGGACCAGTAAGTACGGGCAGGGATGCTATATCTCGCTAACTGCACACTGGGCAAATGTAGTGGCAGGTGGGCCTGAGGCGGATAGCAGTTTGGCACATGGCCTTCCGCCACCGAGGATTGCAGGGCATTTCTCTTTGCTTCCTGTTGCCTCCCCCTCCTACTGCGCTTCCTCCTTCTCTACCCCCTCCTCATCCGGTCAGCGTAACACCTTCACCACCAACTTCAGCACATTCAGGTAGAAACGACAGCAGGCTGTTTTAAAACTGATATGTTTGGGGATAAACCCCACACTGTGCAGGAGCTGTGGACGGGCATTGAACAACAGACCAATGAGAGGTTGTTGCCACTGAGCCTCAAGCCCGGCCTGGTAGCGTGCGATAATGGGTGAAATCTCGTTGCTGCTCTGGGCCTAGCCAGTTTGACGCACATCCCTTGCCTGGGGCATGTGCTGAATTTGGTGGTGCAGAAATTTCTAAAAAAAAAAAAAAAACTACCCGGATATGTCAGAGCTACTGCAGAAAGTGTGGGCTGTCTGTGCGTGCTTTCGGCTTTCTCACCCTGCTGCTGCTCGCCTGTCTGCACTGCAGCAGAACTTCGGCCTTCCCGCTCACCGCCTCCTATCGAACGTGGCCACAAGGTGGAACTCCACCTTGCACATGCTGGAGAGACTGTGCGAGCAGCAGCAGGCAATAGTGGAGTTTCAGCTGCAGCACGCATGGGTCAGTCGCTCTGCGGAACAGCACCACTTCACCACCAATGAGTGGGCCTCCATGCGAGACCTGTGTAGCATATTGCGGTGTTTCGAGTACTCCACCAACATGACCAATGCCGATGACGCTGTTCTCAGCGTTACTATCCCACGTCTATGTCTCCTTGAAAAAACACTTTGGGCGATGATGAAAGAGGATGTGGCACAGGAGAAGGAGGAAGAGGGGTCATTTCCATAGTTATCAGGCCAGTCATTCACAAGTGGCTAGGAGGGTGGGTCCCTGCACCAGCATAGGCCAGGTTAAAATTTTTCAAGCCAGGGCACAGTTCTGGAGGATGAGGAGGATGAGGATGATAAGGAGGAGGAGGAACCGTGTTCACAGCAGGGTTGCATCCAATGCAGCTCGTGGGCATCACTGGAGCGTGGCTGGGGGGATACGGAGGACACAGATGATACACCTCCCACAGAGGACAGCTTGTCTTTGCCTCTGGGCAGCCTGGCACACATGAGCAACTACATGCTGCAGTGCCTGCGCAACGACAGCCGAGTGGCCCATATTTTAACTTGTGCTGATTATTGGGTGGCCATCCTGCTGGATCCCCGTTACTAGGACAATGTGCAGTCCTTAATCCCCTCAATGGAGTGTGATCAGAAAATGCACGACTACTAGCGCATGCTGGTAGACGCGCTGCTGAGGGCATTCCCAAATGACACCGGGGGCTCAGTGGAAGCACAAGGCGAAGGCAGAGGAGAAGGAAGAGGTCACCAACATAGCTGTGGCACCGCCAGCACCTCAGAAGGCAGGGTTAGCATGGCCGAAAAGTGGAAAAGCTTTGTCAGCAGCCCGCCACAATAAACAGCACCACCAGCTGATAGGGAACGTCTTAGCAGGAGGCAGCATTTCAGCAACATGGTGGAACAGTATGTGTGCACATGCCTACACTTACTGACTGATGGGTCTGCCCCATTCAACTTCTGGGTCTCCAAATTGGACACATGGCCTGAGCTTGCCCTTTATACTTTGGAGGTGCTGGCCTGCCCTGCAGCCAGTGTATTGTCTGAACGTGTGTTTAGAATGGCAGGGGGCGTTATCACTGACAAGCGCAGCCACCTGTCTGCAGCCAATGTGGACAAGCTAACCTTTATTAAAATGAACCAGGCATGGATCCCACAAGACTTGTCTGTACCTTGTGCAGAATAGCCATTTATACCGGCCTCACACAGCCATTGGTATTCTTAAGTGAATGTATCCTTTTTTATTTTAATATGTCTCAATATTTTGGTGGCTACCCCATTTAGAAAAAAAAAAAAAACAGTGTTGGCTACCTCCACCTCCTCCTCTACTGCCACTTCCACCACCTACACTGCCACGTTCACTGCCTCCTCAACCTCCTACTCCACATCCACCTCCTCCTCCATTTTTTTTTTATGTGATTTTAAGTTATTTCCCTATCCACATTTGTTTGCAGGGCCCTTGTCCTACTCTTACCCCCATGTTGCTTCCTTTTGCAGCCCTCTAGCCCTTTCCAGGACTTTTTTAGAGCCATTTTTTTGCCCAAAAGTTCGGGTCACCATTGACTTCAATGGGGTTCCAGGTCAAGTTCGGGGCCGAACTCGAACTTTTTTGCACCCGAACATCCAGGTGTCCACTCAACTCTAACCTCGACGTTTCCTTTGAAATTTGCTTATTGAACCGGAAAGGTTTACTGTCACTAGTTTGCTTTTGACCTTTATTTTGTTCTTAATCATATTAGGCTGTGCTGAGTGCCAATGCCAATTCCAGCTGCAGTCTATCAGGCTGATTTCTCCTGTCTATGTGTGATTGTACTTTATTGTTTTTTTCTGTGTGCCCCCAGATATGTTTGGTTGATATGTGTGTGAAAATGTAATTAAAATATTATTAGAAAAAAAAGTAGCATTTTTGATCTCTTACTGGCATATGGGGACTTTTCTAACCATATAAACTGTTTGCTGAAAGTGGGTTGGGCTCATCAATGCACAAAATCTTGATTACGACTTTGTGTTCTAAGGTGGATAAGGCAGTTTGTTGGTCACATTTGTGACAGGCTATTTGGTCTATACTTGTGCTGGTTCTAAGAAAACATGCAAAGAAACTTTCTTGTACTTTTCAAAAGACTTGCAGCTGTTAATATATGCATAAGGAGAATAAAATGTATCATGGTAGGGGGCGTGGCCTGACGACACCGCTGAATGGCTGCCTAACTCCACAGCTCCTGTGCTAAACGGCTAAGAACGACTGATCCACGACAGACACCGGGACTTTCAACTACTCCACGCATACCTGATCTCCTCTAGCACCTCCAGGAATGTCCAAAAGAAGAAAAGACTTTAAAGCCCCAAGGAAATTGACAGATTTCTATCCAGCTCCAGGCCGCATGGGGACCCAAGATGGCGCCGCTCCCGCAGCAGGAGACACAGCCATAGCTCTCTCATCACCCCAGAGGGGACTACATGGATCTTTCACTCCTCCAGGTGAATCGGGTGAGTTGTCACCCCCACCCTCTCCAACTACTTCGAGCCCGGCAAAATCTAAACTAAGAACGGAAGAGCCCAAAATCGCCCGTTCGATCGTTCCTCCGCTCGTTCTGAATGAAGCATCGTTCGAGCAATCGATCTTTCCTACGAACGATCCTATGATCCCTTCGTCCCAAACTAAGCCAGCCCTGGATGATCTATCCATATCTGACAAACCTGTTTCTGAACAGGTCATGAAAGATATGTTGCTATCCTTAAGACACACTCTGCATCTAGACCTTTCATCGGTACTCTCCCCCATGTTATCCACGGTACAGAAACATGAGCAACGCATCCAGACCATAGAAAGAGCGGTCGGAGAACTTCCAAGAGCCCACAACGAAATGGTGGACGCGATCATGTCACATGAAGAAGATATTCAACTGATCCACCTGAAACTAGCAGATCTAGAAGATCGCTCACGCAGAAATAATATCAAATTTCGAAATGTACCAGAATCGATCCAACAATCGGAACTGAAAACCTTCCTACAATCCATGATGCGGGCACTCATT
>BLSH010379864.1:75879-98274 GCA_018402905.1 Glandirana rugosa
ATCTACCCAAATCAAGGGAGGTCCATAGCTAATCCAGAACACTCACCTACTCGAAGTGCTAAAACTCTGACCTCAAACATCCCACCCAATCAACTAGAGGTCCACCAGACCTAAACAGATTAGCGACCAGTTTTCGACACAAACTCAGAGGGGGTGTCTATTGATTTGGGAGATTGACTCCCAACTCGCAAAATTTTTCACTAACCTTTTTAACCCTGACCGGAGACAATCCCCGTATCATCCTATGGTCCCTCATGTCGACTAGTAAGTTACATGGATCTCAACTCGCTTGGAGACCTTCAAGCCCAAGACGACCAGGCCGGCTTGAAGTTCGTTGTCCGTGTGATCGTTCGGGTTCCGTCCGGACCCGGACCCGGACTTTGTCCCGAAGTTCGGCCGGACCAGCAGAACCCGAACTTCCAGAGGTTCGCTCAACTCTAGGTACATTGAATGATCAGCTGTACTCCCTGGTATCCTACTATGCCCCTAACAGAGGCCAGTCCCAATTTTTCCAATCACTTTTTAAAACGCTCAACCCTCAGTTAGAGGGTTTAGTTATCTGTGGGGGAGACTCAAACACAGCTTTTGACCAGCGATTAGACAAATCCAGACCACCTGGAGATCAACTAACCCACCCTACAAACTCCAGTCTCAAAATCGTGAAGCTCATCCACTCACAAGACCTAATCGATACCTGGAGGGAACTAAACCCATCTAAATGAGACTTCACTCACTTTTCTTGCCCACACCAATCTTATGCCAGGATTGACCACATACTAACCTCCCCCTCTTTGATCCATGCCACTAGATCAGTGACTATTAAAGACACAGCAAGTTCAGACCATTCATTGGTTGTCCTCTACCTAGCGAAACTACCCTACAGTCAATCTTCCCGCCAATGGCGGCTAAATGAAACAATCCTACGTGACCCTGTCAGAGTAAAAGAAATTGAGGAAGCTATCAAAGAATATTTTAATTTAAACTGAGGCCAAGAGGTCTCCCCGGAAACCCTCTTGGCGGCCCATAAGGCCACCATTAGGGGCAAGTTCATTCAGATAGCCTCACAGAATAAGAAAGCCCACTTGGTAGACATCCTCTGACTCGAACAATCGTTCTTCTCTCTCAAATCAAAGCAAAGGCAGCACCCTTCCCCCGCCTCCCTGGCCAAGCTAGATGCTGCAAGGCTGGCCCTTAATCTTGCCCTCACAGCCTCTGCTGAGAAATGCATTCGTTGGAATTATGCAAAATTCTATTCTCAGAAAGACAATATTGGCTCCATGCTTGCGCACAAGCTCACCCGAGGAACAAATGCCAAACCATCCCCAGGATCAGAGTAGATGGCCAACCCCCTACCGTTGACCCACACAAAATCCTGAGAGCCTTTCACAGCTTTTTTTCTGACCTGTATAGCACTAACAACACGGTTAGGGAGCAATCAATACTTGGTTTCTTGGAGGACTCGCCCCTTCCCTCCCTTTCTGTGGCCCATAGGGACTTGATGGAGGATCCCATCACAGAAGAGGAGATCCTGGAGGTGATCAAGAACCTTAAGACAGGTTCTGCTCCTGGCCCAGATGGCCTATCAGCTCCATATTACAAAACATTCGCCAACACTCTAGCTCCCTTCCTGGCAAAATTCTTTAACCATAAACAAATGGCACCCCGCTTGACCCCCATCTTAATACGACTTTTATCACGGTCATTCCCAAACCCGACAAAAACCCTGAAGAAGTGGGATTTATACCAGGCAGACAGGGACCTGACAAAATTAGGAGGGCTAGCGATATAGTCTCCCTCCTTAATTCTAACTGGGATAACGTCCCCAAACAAAGAGGTATGCTCCTATCCCTAGACCTTCAAAAAGCCTTCGACACTGTCGCCTGGCCATATTTATTCAGGGTTTTATAACAATGGGGCTTTGGTATTAGTTTCAGGACTACCCTTCTCGCTCTGTACTCTACGCCAAAAGCAATCATTCGCCTTAGAGGACAGCTTTCGAGCCCAGTCACCATTGCCAACGGTACGAGACAGGCATGCCCTTTATCGCCTCTACTTTTCGCTATAGCGATAGAGTCATTAGTGATTGCAATTCACCACAACCCAAACATCAAGGGAGTCTCCTGTGGACCCCAGTCCCATAAATGTGGACTGTTCGCCGATGATATCCTCCTCTTCACCACCTCCCCATTAACCACCCTACCGAACCTGTTTAAACTTCTCAATAACTTTGCAGTTTGCTCTGGCCTTAAGATCAATTACACCAAATCCCAGGCCCTCAATATATCGCTTCAACCAGACCTAGTTGCGAGACTTAAGGAGACTTTCAAATTGGAACGGATTGACACCCATATCAAATACCTAGGGGTCAATCTAGCCTCTAGAATAGACCACCTGTATCCCTTTAACTTCCCTCCCACCTACAAGAAACGTGAAGCTGACCTAAAGAGGTGGTCGGGCCATGGCCTATCCTGGCTAGGCAGAATCAACTCAATCAAAATGCCCCTCTTCTGGCAGCTCTTATACCTTTTCAGATCACTACCCATTCTAATAAGACAGGGCCACTTGTGCAAGTTTCAACAGCAAGTCCTTAAATTTATCTGGGAAGGATCTGGCCACAGACTCCCCCAAAGAATGCTGTTTTTAACACAGATCCAAGGGGGGGCTGGGGTTACCCCGCTTTCAATGGTATTATCAGGCAGCCAGAATCGCCCAACTCTCCATAGTCTACTCGAAATATGAGAAACTTGACTGGATACCTATTGAAAGACAGGCAGCTCCCTCGTTTACTTTGGACTACCTCCTGTGGATGCACCCCAAAAACAGGCCTCCTATTTTGTCCCCAATCCTATCGCAATCCCTCGCCCTCTGGGACAATATGAGAACCTCCTCCTCCTTAGTGTCCGAGCTCACTCCCCTAGTACACATTTTTCACAACCCAGCTTTCCCTCCCGGTCAACACATTATTGCCTTTAAGTGGTGGGTGGACAAAGGATTATACCAGATTGGACACTTCTTTAACTCACCCATCACAATGAGACACTGTATCACAAAACTGGAGATGCCCAGTTCTGAGCATTACCGGTTTAGACAAATCCATCACTTCCTCCACTCCCTCTGGAAAAATAAGCCAAATCCCCCCTCAATCACGCCATATGAACTTTGGCGTGGGCAGACCAGGGATCAGAGGGGCGGCATTTTGATCATCTATCAGTCACTTTCCCTACCCACCTCCAAATCCAGCTACATGAGAGCCTGGGAGGAAGACCTACAGCTCAATTGGGACTTGGAGAGATGGCAGACCTACTGTTTCAGAGCGTACAAAGGTATCCTAAACATTGCTCTAATTGAAGCCAGTCTTAAGGTCCTCACCAGGTGGTACCTCACACCCTCTAAATTGGCAGTTTTCTTCCCATCAGTGAACCCTCTTTGTTTCAGAAATTGCCAATTGACAGGTAACCCCCTACATATATGGTGGTGCTGTCCCAGGGTTAGGACCTTCTGGAAGAAGATCTTCAACCTGATCACCCTAACCACAAACTGCTGTCTCCCTAGGTCGCCGACCATTGCCCTGTTGAATGCGAATCTCCCCCCGGAGTCCCCAAACACTCTCATAAGTTAATACATTTCATCCTCCTCGGAGCCAAAATCACAATTGCTAAAGCTTGGAAACAACCCAAAGTCTCCTTCAAGGCAGCCCACAGTAAAATTCACTGGATAATGGAGCAAGAAAAATTAGCCAGTATCATCACAGAGTTCACAACGAAATTTGAAGCCATCTGGGAACCTTGGGCAAAACATATGGAGAATTCCTGGATCCCAGGCCAACAAATCTCAGATCCCCCCCACCCCTAACTCCCCTGATTGACTTCACTTCTCTGATCTATCACTACTCTTGTCTTTTTTCTTCTCCTTCTCCACTCTTTTCTTATTGGGCCTGTGTTTTCTTTGCCACCTGGGCGGGAAGACCACAGGTCCCCCGAGATTTGGTTTAGCACTTAGTTCAGGGGGTCTTGATCCATGCCCCTCCTAAGGAGATGTTGTTCTTTTGTCCGTGTTCTTTTTTGGATTTTACCCCTGCTCCGGGTTCAGGATCCTGCCTCCTTCACAGGATTGGGGCATAAATAATAGCAGCTGTGCCTGGATTAGGATGTTTCCAATGTTTTTAGATTGTTACTTCATTTCTGATATTCAAAGGTCTCCTTGAGCATGTTCAGGAGTTTGCATGTCATTCCCCTGGCACATGTGTCGGGTCGGTCGGTGGTGGTAGCGGGCTCGCCCCCTTCCCCTTGCCGCAGCTTGCTCCCATACAGGGTGGCGAGGGGATGGAGTGGCCTCGCAAGCCTAGTGGCTGGCACTTCTTATGGGTCAGGGGTTTACCATGCCTTTATATATATATCCTTTTTGATAACAACCTTATATTAAGAGTTGAGCGGACACCTGGATGTTCAGGTTTTTGTGGAAAAATTTGGGTTCGGGTCCGGTCTGAACTTGACCCCGGACCCCGAACCCCATTGAAATCAATGGGGACCCGAACTTTTGGGCACAAAAATGGCTGTAAAAAAGTCCTGGAAAATGCTAGAGGGCTACAAAAGGAAGAAAAGTGGGGGTAAGAGTAGGACAAGTGCCCTACAAAGAAATGGGGATAGGAAAATAACAATAATCTGTCCCTTACAGCAACAGCAGGAACCTGACCCTATAGAACTAGGAGATGATTTTAGAACAATAATCTGTCCCTTACAGCAACAGCAGGAACCTGGGCCTATAGGAGTAGGCAATGATTTTAGAACAATAATCTGTCCCTTACAGCACCAGCAGGAACCTCTCCCTTTAGAACTAGGAGATGATTATAGAACAATAATCTGTCCTTTACAGCAACAGCAGGAACCTCTCCCTATAGCAGTTTGATATGATTTTAGAACAATAATCTGTCCCTTACAACACCAGCAGGAACCTCTCCCTATAGCAGTTTGATATGATTTTAGAACAACAATCATCCCTTACAACACCAGCAGGAACCTCTCCCTATAGCAGTTTGATATGATTTTAGAACAATAATCTGTCCCTTACAGCACCAGCAGGAACCTGACCCTATAGCAGTAGGAGATAATTTTAGAACAATAATCTGTCCCTTACAGCAACAGCAGGAACCTGACCCTATAGAACTAGGGATGATTTTAGAACAATAATCTGTCCCTTACAGCAACAGCAGGAACCTGACCCTATAGCAGTAGGAGATGATTTTAGAACAATAATCTGTCCCTTACAGCAACAGTAGCAGTCTGACCCTATATAACTAGGAGATGATTTTAGAACAATAATCTGTCCCTGTCCCTAAAAGCAGTAGTAGTAGTAATCTCTACCTAGTCCACAATTAGATTGTTCTGTACTGCAGGATGAGATGTTATTAGATCTGCAATCTGTCCCTCACAGCACCAGCAGCATCCTCTTCTTACACTAGCCTGAGAGCATATGACATGCAGCACTACGTGACTCCAGCTCATACATAGGCTGGGTCACATGATGCACTAGCCAATCACAGCCATGCCATTAGTAGGCATGGCTGTGATGGCTTCTAAGGGCAAACCAGTGAAAGGCTTGTTGATTGGCTTGTTGGCTGCCCTGCAGCTATTCAACAAGCGGGAAAAAAATCCCAGAACCCGAACCCAAACTTTTTTTCAAAAGTTCGGGTTCGAGTTCGGGTCCCGAACAACGCAAAGTTCAGTACGAACCCGAACTTTACAGTTCGGGTTCGCTCAACTCTACTTATAATTTTTTTGTATCATGCTCCTGTCATGTCATGTCTATGTGTTGATCCAATTCACTCTGTCCTACGTAATATCTCTGGATCTTTCATTTGTAATCTCAATAAAAACATTGAAAACAAAGAAAATGTATTAATAACTACATTAAAGTGCAAGTGGACTTTCATGCAAAATATATGTATGCTTGGATTTTGGACCTTATATTTGTATTACTGATGAGGTATGCAAAACTGATGTAGCATCTAATAATAGAATAGCATCTAATATCACCACACGGAAACCCATACAGATTTAGGCATTATAACTACACTAAAGGAAGCTTGCACAGCACATAGAGAAAATAACATTTGATTTCAGATCATTTCCAATCAGTGCTGCAGCACAAGAAGGTAATTTACTCAGCCACAACATAGGTAATACAATTAAATAAGGTAACATTTTTGGATCTGATTCAGGCTCAGTGCATTTATGACCTTAGAACAGACCAACATGGATGTTATGGATCTCAGCTACAACTTAGCATTCTGTTCAGACAAATACTTTTTTTTACTTGTTATGCAAGCATGGCATATTAGTTTATTATAATATGTTTTCTAAAGCAAGAATGCAGCATTTCACTTCCAATAGGCAAAAGAAAAACTGTATGATTACCTACAGTACATGTGTAGTTCCTTTATTTAATTACTTACTATAATTCAAAATATGCTGCTGTTAATATAAGCATAATACAGCAATAAGGGTCACAGTAAAACATCAAGGTTGTATTATAGCAAGAATAGTACTATTACACCTACAAATATTACACTTTTGTTTTATAGTGCAATACAACATTGTAGAAATTGTTAGCTTATTTATGATGATAGGGTTTATGCATACAATGTTGCAAAACATATGTGCAATATATAACAATCATTCAGTTTTAGGAACAGAAAAGACTACTAAATATGCACTCCTAAAGGAAACAGTAATTTCTTTGTATGTGTAATGCATAGTATATAATGTGTGCGTGCTAGATTTCTGTTCCCTGGTAAATCCAAGGATCTGGCCTGATGAATTCATCTAATGCAGATGGATATTGGAGAGTTTTCAATCAATCAACTGAATCTCTAATTATTTACCATGGAGATAAGAGGCTTAAACGGGAAAACATCTGAGGGCATGAATGCGAACTGTCATCACAAAATACTCTCTGTGTTTTTTTTGCATTTAAGTACATTTTAGTGGATGCACTATCATTTCAGGCCAGACAGCACATTACTACATTAGTGTTCAAGTCACTTCCTATTTACTGTGCTAAAAGTGATTTCAATAAGGGCAGATGGCACTGGTAAAAATCGGAAAAACAAGCATATGTTGATGGAGATGTTCTGTCACCTTAAGTGTGATGCTCTTTATTGTAGAGTGATAAACTGTTGGATTGTGAGTAAGCAACATTCTGAGTCTTGTAAATCAGCATTGAGAACTGATGGCATTTTTAATGTTGCACAATTTATCTCTTGGAGGTCCTAAAATAAAAGAACAAGCTTACAACTTGGCTGAATTAATAGTTATATAAGTAACATCAGTAACTCGGGAGCACCAGGAACCAGTGTTCAATCACATCTGTCTATTGTTCCAGATGGTTTTATCAGTCTGACTACAACATAAAGTATAAAAAAGGCTTCCGTGTTGCAGGACAAGAGTAAACTGCTTACAAATTCCTAGTTCTAAGTGGAAAAAAGTGTTATACATTTAAACATCTTTTTATTTTGGATGTGACCCAAAATATACTAAAAATGGTTAGATGACAAAATATACAGTATGTATAAATGATAACTGCACTTTATAAAAAAAAGTTTAGCATGATAGCAGTAGTAGACTTGTTCCATGTTAGACATTGATTAATACAGAAAGATTTGGAACATTGTACAGATAAAACCTGAAGTAGGGATATAAGGCATCCCACAAGCTTGCATCTTAAGCTTTCAACTTAAAGTAATTGTAAAGTCCAATTTTTTCCAATAAAAATAATAAACATATTATACTTACCTGCTCTATGCAGTGGATTTGCACAGACCAGCCCAGATTCTCCTCTTCTCAGGTCCCTCTTCTGTGATCCTGGCCCTTTCCTCCTGTTTAGTGCCTCCACAGCAAGCAGCTTATTATGGGCCACCCGAGCCAAGTTACAGCTCCCTGTGTCCATTCAGACATGGAGCCTCAGCCCTCACTCTTCTGAGTGGCTAGTTGACTTTGATTGACAACAGCGGCAGCTATCTCTCAGCCAATCAGGAGGAAGAATCTCGGATGGCTGAGACAATTGGGGACACAGAGGGACCTCAAGTAAGTATTAGGGGGGCTGCTGCACATAGATGGCTTTTTATCTTAATGCATAGAATGCATTAGATTAAAAACCTTCTGATTTTACAATCCATTTAAGTTAGCCAACAAATGGTATCAAAACTTTCTTTTTTAAATTTGGATAAAAAAAATGCTTAGTGTATCTATTGCCATAACATTTTTGGAGAGAATGGGGAAAGTTAGAACTTCTTTCAGGTTTTACTGCTATCTGATTCTTTCACTTTGTGGGGAGAGAGGAAGAGTGGGGAAACCTATTTAATGCTGCACCAGACAGCAGCAAACCTGGCAGATTTCTAATTCTTTCCCACTCTATCCAAAACAAAAAAGATTTGGGTATAGATGCACTTAAAACACCTGTTTGTTTTTTTTGTCCTTTGGATCCTTTCGCTTCCTACCTGTAGATAGAACAGAATTGAAGAGTAGGGATGGGCCAAACACCCCCCAGTTCGGTTCGCACCAAAACACTGCGAACAGGCATAAAGTTCTGGCGAACATTCAAACCCCAGTAAAGTCTATGGTACACGAACATGAAAAATCAAAAGTGCTCATTTTAAAAGCTTATATGCAAAGTGTATGGGGACTCCAGGGTACTGCCCTAGGGGACATGTATCAATGCAAAAAAAGTTTTTAAAACAATTGTTTTTTCAGGAACAGCAATTTTAATAATGCTTAAAGTGAAACAATAAAAATTAAATATTCCTTTAAATATCATGCCTGGGGGGTCATCTTAGTCAGCCTGTAAAGTGGCACATCTGTGCGATGGGTAGAACAGTGCCGCAGCAATAATGATATTTCAAAGAAAAATGTAATTTAAACTTGCTTGTGGCTGTACTGTATATGCAATGTATATACAGTGGATACGGAAAGTATTCAGACCCCCTTAAATGTTTCACTCTTTGTTATATTGCAGTCATTTGCTAAAATCATTTAAGTTCATTTTTTTCCCTCATTAATGCACACACAGCACCCCATATTGACAGAAAAACACAGAATTGTTGACATTTTTGCAGATTTATTAAAAAAGGAAAACTGAAATATCACATGATCCTATATATATATACTAAACTGCCTGCACGCCACTAACAAACCTGCCTAATCTAGCTCAAGTTCTCCACATTAACACACCATGTATGGCTGCCATGTAAGCAGCCTTATATAGTGTGGAGCATAGACTTAGCCCCCTAAGCCATGATTGACCAAAGGCACACTGCCTTTGGTCAATCATGGCTCTCACAGCAGATTGCCCTGTGATTGACCAAAGCATGCAGGTCAGGTGCATACTTTGGCCAATCAGCAGCCATCAATGC
Source organism: Glandirana rugosa (assembly GCA_018402905.1). NCBI lineage: Eukaryota > Metazoa > Chordata > Amphibia > Anura > Ranidae > Glandirana > Glandirana rugosa. The sequence goes on from BLSH010379864.1 coordinate 85,286, forward strand.
ACTACGATCTTGCAGTGCATTATGGGGCATTCCGCTGTGCTCGAATTTACGTTTGACTCAAATGTTGGAAAAATCCCTATTGAAGAGTAAATCTGTGAGCAAAACATCATCTTTGGCAATTGTGTTAGTAGAGTGAGAGTCTCCAGCAAAAGATTTCACCTCCGTTCCTGTTTTGAGCAAAATTTTACAATTCCTTTTATTTTCTGTCCCCATGACAGAGGTCAGCAGGAAAAACAGAGAGTACATTTCACTAGTGAGGAAGCAGGTAGCAATAAAAACCTAACAGGGCTTTAACCCTTCACCACTTTGTGCAAAACTTGAAAATAATTTGGCTTTGCGTATACTTTGAGTCTCCTCATCCCTTGAAGCTGCTTGATAAAAATATGGTGCCCAATACTTTATTTGAAGAGAATATGCATTTTTGCTGGTGTCAAAAACTTTGTTACAATTAAGAAAATTTAAAATTGGGTCTATTTATGAAGGAGTCATTAGGAAATCTGTGCAATGAATCCTTTACTGACATTCATCCAAGTAAGATTTGATGGCATTCACCAGGGGCGTATCATGAAATCAGTGGGCCCATGTATAAGATAAAAAGTGGGCCCTAGGCGAAAAAATGTGGACGTGGCTTAAATTGTGCTAAATATTGGGCGTGGCTAAAAAGGGGTGTGGTTTAATAGAGTCTAAGATGCCTTACATAGTGCAGAATGCAGTAATGTTAAATAGGGAATGGGGTAGTATGTGCAAGAGAGGGGTGTGGAGTGTATGGAGTTGGGTAGCATGTACAGGTGAGGAGTGCGGAGCGTGGAGGTGAGTAGTATGTGCAGGTGAGTAGTGCGAAGTGCACGGTGGTGGGTCGTATGTGCATGATGGTGTCAGTAGGGCAGTGGATGGTGTCATTAGTTTTTATTGTTTTTTTATCATTTTGTTTACAATTTAATTTTTTTGCATTTTTATTTTGAATTATTTCAAAATGCTTTTTGGGGGCCAGTGGATAGTGTCAGTAGGGCAGTGGACAGTGTAAGAGGAGAAATGGACAGTGTCAATGTTTTTTATTTTTATTATTTTTTACAAATGTATTTTTGCATTTTTTTCACAATGATTGGAGGCAGTGGTAAGTGGACAGTGTCAGTAGGGCAGTGGATGGTGTCAGTAGTTTTTTTGTTTTTATTACTTTATTATCTATTATTTTTTAATGCTTTTTTAAATTCCTTTTTGAAATATTTATTTTCACAGTGCTACGGGGGGGGGGGGGGGGTGTTGGGCAGTGGACAGTGTCAGTAGGGCAGTAGATGGTGTCAGTAGTTTTTGATTGCAATATAATTATATCCGTAGGATATAAGCAGCGCTGTTAGCTAGGTGATGATAGTAGTCATACACATAAAACTCATAAAATGGAAAACACCCAGTCATAAGTGACAATCCATAAAATCATTTCTGAAAACGTTTCTGTGTGTGCAGACGCCGGCCGTCCCGAGTCTTAATGCAGATCCATTTAGGGAAGCCACTATCAGCTGTTCTGTCTCCTCCGTCCACCAGTGGAAGTCCGGAAGTGACGAAACACGTAGTGATTGGGCTGTATAGCAATACTAACAGACAAACACCTGGTTCCCCTGTCTCCCCGCTGGACGGAGGAGACAGAACAGCTGATAGCGGCTTCCCTAAATGGATCTGCATTAAGCCTCAGGACGGCCGGCATCAGCACGCACAGAAACGTTATCTTTACTGCTGAATCTGGTAAGGGTGTTTTGTACAAGGGGGGACAGTTTTTTAACATGCATTGAGGCATAAAAACGTGAAGCAGTTTTACACTATGTCCCGGCCTTTGTCTTTCACTCTTCACATGACTTCTCTACCGGATTGAATGGACTGGGGCCACAACTAGCAGACAGCTAAGTGCTGGGTCAGCACTATAAGCGAGTTTGCCAGAGCATGAGAATGCCTGGCAATCAGCTGCGGTAAGGGTCCATGGTTTGGGGAAGTCGGGCACCTGCATGCTCACGAGGTGTATGGTGGATAACAATCTGTGAAACATTCCAGGATCATTGAGAGTGATACATTTTTTACAGACTCAGTTTCACTTTTTATGGACTACATAGATTTTATGGATTGTCACTTATCACTGGGTGTTTTCCATTTTATGAGTTTTATGTGTATGACTATTATTATCACCTAGCTAACATCGCTGCTTATATCCTACGGATATAATTGTATTTCAATGATAATGTGATTTGTATAGATTCATTTAAGTGGCTGCTGTTGTTCAACATTTATTTGCTGAATATTTTTTCAGTGGCGCGGGTCATAGATCTATTTTAGTAGTGGGCTGCCCTATAGATCTGATTTTATTTTGAAGTAGTTTTTGATTGTTGTATTTATTTTTTTTACAATTTCATTGTTTTTCATTTTTTTTTCACAATGCTTTTGGGGGGGGGGGTTGGGCCAGTGGACAGTGTTGGTAGGGTGGGGGGTGGGGGTGATGGTGTCAGTAGTTTTTTATTTCATTTTTTTTCTACAGTTATATTTTTAGAATTATTTTACAATTTCATTTTTTTAATACATATTGAATTTTTTTTTTTATATCAGCCTTGTTGGTGGGCTTTGATGAGATATCAGGGGTTTAAACAGACCCCTGACATCTCTCCTTTGAGACAGAGAAAGGGACTAAGGACACAGATTGCCCAGTCCCCTTCTCAGTGGCCTCAGCATTGAAAATGAATGGACAGGAGACAATGGCTCCTGTTCATTCATAAACTGAAACACAGTTTACTCTGCTCTGTGACACATTTATCAGCCCCTTCCTCTGGTCTCCATCCTGACACATCCCCTGTAGCCAGTGGGCGAGGAGAGGAGGGAAGCCGGCTGTGGGAGGGACGAGGGGGGCAGAGAAGGACACGGAGAGGAGCTGAGGTGGAGGATACAGCAGCCAGAGGGTGTGGTGGGGAAAAGTTGCAAGCACAGATCTCCCTGTATGACTTTTCAGCTGATAGCTGTGGGAGGGAGAGGAGCAGAAGCATCTGTCAGCTGAAAAGTCATACAGGGAGATCTGTGCTTGCAATTTTCCCCCACCGCACAGATCATCCGGACTGTCAACCTGGGGATCATCCACAGGTGCAGTGTGGGTCACAGTACCCCCCCCCCTCGGGGGCCCATGTGCAGTGAACACCCTGCACCCGTGGATGATACACCGCTGGCATTCACCTGATTTTATACAGCCATATTCAAACTATTTACTAGTCTTCTTCTTGTCTTCTCCTGCAGTGCATAGGCTTAAATGCAGTAGGCATAAATTCACATGAATACATACTCTCATGTGATGCACCCCCAGCAGGTGTGACCTTGATGCCTTGGGAACTCAGAATGAATAAAGGTCAGCAGTCCATTTGCTACCTTATTTATTGTAAACAACAATTGCTGAACTGTGTTTTGAGGGCACATAGATCTTCTTAAGGCTTGACAAAGAGGATCTCAAAATATGCATAGGTGATTGCTGCTTTTAATAATAGAGCTATATTTTACATGAAGAACTGGCCTTTTGTCATGCTCCCTAGCAGGACCACTGAGGGTTGTGTACCCTGGGATCTTGAAGGCATCTTTTGCTTGATGCACTGGACTCATAGGAAATGGAGTGAACACTGCTGTGCATCAATCATACTGGAAGGGAACCTGCAGCACTGGATGGAGCATTACAGCATAAGCATTTTTTAAACTGGACTTGGGTAGCATTATTTTTATCTATTCATCTATTGTGGACTATGACTTTATTACCCATGTCACATTCACATACTTAGATTTACATGCAATAATGGGTATTTTGCTTAGATTCTACCTTTAGATTCATATTCGATATAACATGAATCTTAAGAGAGTGAAGTGGGAAAAAATGTGCAAAAACTTCCATTCCTAGGGTGGTGAAAGTGGAACCTGAAACGAGCAAGCAAAATCAAGTGTGGTGGTTACCCTAAGGAATCAATTGTGAATCTTTGAAAAAATCAACAATTTTCCATTTGAAAGCAGTGAACATTTCATTGTGATTAATGTCAGCAAATCATCCTGCATTTCCTGTTGAAGAATTGGGGATCCAGTTGGCTAGATCAGAATGAATATGGGTAAATCCGATGAATGGGTTGGAGTATGTGGGCACTGGATGTGTTTTATACTGTACATGCATTAGATATTTCTTCAGACAATCACCTCATGCCACTCTAAAGTTCACAAACTGAAACAAAATTATCATCTTGTCTCATTGCCATGGGGCATCAATTTTATTGTATTCCCTTGCGAAATATGCAACATACAGTATAAACATATATTTGGTATAGAGATCCTAATCTATATTATGGGGAACCAATAATAAACTATTTCTTCTGGAGATGGAACTTTGCCCCCTAGATATCCTACATACCAGCATTTGGTACTATTTATTTCATTGTAGAGGATCCCACTCATTGCCCTATGTTGCGGGCTCTGGGTTTATCCTAATTGTCAGTTAACTTTCCATCTCCTTTGTACAATTATATTATTTCAAATATTAATTTACCCTTACACACACATTAGTATATTAGAATGTTTATTCAGTCATAAGAGAAACAAATTAATCAGTTATATTCATTTCAATAACACCTTGCATTTAATGTATTAAACAAGTGGAATTATATTAAAACATTTTTTTTGTCAGAAGAATAATGATTTATTACCATGTATTGAAAAGATCACTGTATTTAGTTAGGTACAACAGAATGTATGAAATTGCTTTCTATGATTTCCAGGAATCCCTACAGCCATGTTTATAAAGACACCAAAGAAATAACTGTCATTATCAGTGGATTGTGTCATACTGATTCTAAAGTAAAGTATGAGTTTAGTGGAACTGAGTACTTGAAGATCTAAAGTCGCTTATCCGTAGTGTTGGGTGAACCATTCGAGCAGAGCAAAAGTTTTCCCGAACATTGCCTGTTCACCTGTTTGTCAAACGCCCAAATTTGTGGGAAGCTCAGCGGTATGTTCACCTGCCGAGCGCCCCACAATGCACTGCATGCTTCACATAATTGGATAATTGGATGAAGTCTTGCACCTGACTGCTGGTCAGGTGCAAGACTTTTCCAATTAGCACTATCAGAGCCCTGATTGGACAAAGTGATAATGACTTTCTCCAATCCCAACTCAGTATTTGTAGTCCCACCCCACACTATAAAATGTAACTTCCCATAGAAAGATTTTGCAGTGTTGTTGGGGTGGAGGTAGATAGAGCAGGGCTCAGTTTACTACTAGCGACTTAGTGTGTTCACTTATTGTGACTCTCAATGTAGAGTGTTAGTGTAGTGTTAGTAAAGTGTGTGAGTGTAGTGCACAGTGGCGCCCCCCCAAAAAAATTAAAATAAAAAGTTCCCCTTTAAAAAAAGAAAAAAGTTTGTTTAAATTAACATAGTGCACTGTGTTCGGGCGCTGGGCACTATGGGAAGCGTGACGTTGTTGCAATCACATGATTGCAGGCATCACACTTCAATGGCAGGGCTTAATCCTGCCTTGAGGCACTTTGCTCTGCACCTCAAGCCGCCTATTGGCTCCTGGTACTGTCAATCAATCACTGCCATCCACTAGATGGCGGTAATTGATCTTGGAGGAGCCTCGGCGTCACTTCCACCCATGGAGAGAGAAGCTGGACTCTGCATACAAACAGCCCGCTGTCCGCATGCCGATCTCTGCACACTCCTGTCTGCCTATTAGATGGGGTAAGTGCGGGACTTGTCCCAACTTTGGAGAGGGGGGAGGTCTTTGCAATGTACCCCCACCTGAGATACTGGCGGCTGCAATGTACCCCCACCTGTGATAATGGTGGCTGCAATGTACCCACACCTGTGATACTGGTGGCTGCAAAGTACCCCCATCTGTGATACTGGTGGCTACAATGCACCTCCACGTGTGATACTGGCTGCAAAGTACCCCAACCTGTGATATTGGCTGCAAAGTACCCCCACCTGTGATATTGGCTGCAAAGTACCCCCACCTGTAATACTGGCTGCAAAGTACCCCCACCTGTGATATAGGCTGCAAAGCACCGCCACCTGTGATATTGGCTGCAATTTACCCCCACCTGTGATACTGGCTGCAATGTACCCCCACCCATGATACTGGTGGCTGCAATGTACCCCCACCTGTGATATTGGCTGCAATTTACCCCACCTGTGATATTGGCTGCAAAGTACCCCCACCTGTGATACTGGCTGCAATGTACCCCCACCTGTGATACTGGTTGCAATTTACCCCTACCTGTGATGCTGGGGCTCTATACTTTGTCCTGTGTTATTGGCTGCAATTTACCCCACCTGTGATATTGGCTGCAATTTACCCCCACCTGTGATATTGGCTGCAATTTAACCCACCCGTGATACTGGCTGAAATTTACCTCAACCTGTGATACTGGCTGCTATATACCCTTACCTATGATGCTGGGGCTCTATACTTTGTCCTGTGATACTGGCTGCAATTTACCCTATTTGTGTTATTGGCTGCAATTTACCCCCACCTGTGTTATTGGCTGCAATTTACCCCAGCTGTGATACTGACTGCTATATACCCCACCTGTGATGCTGGGGCTCTATACTGTGTCCTGTGATACTGGCTTCTATATACCCCACTTGTGATGCTGAGTTGTATACTGTGTTCTGTGATGCTGAGCTGTATACTGTGTCCTGTGGTGCTGAGCTGTGTACTGTGTCCTGTGATGCCGAGCTGTGTATTCCTGACACAATATGTGGAATACAGGGGACAAAGTGGGTGGATTCTATAAGGGGTGGGGCTTATTAGAAGTAGGATGGGTCAAAAAGGAAGGGTGGGGCCTGGTGCCCCCCATCCTAAAACTTCACCAGCCGCCACTGGTAGTACAGTATTTAAAACAGCATTACATAACATTTAGTGCTGTATACAGCGCTGTACATCCTTTTTTTGGCTGCTGCATGTTTTTTTGTCTTTTTTTTGGTCCCCAGCCTACTCCCCTTTTGTTTAATTGTCAGACACAGTTTTTCTGACTGTGATGCTGGTGTTCCCCTTTTTTTATTTTTTCATTTTTGTTATACAGTAGTTTTTACATTTCTGTCAGCGTCAGTCCACAATCTAAAGTGCACCAAGCACCACTTTTCATTAAAAAAAAGTGCATCCAATCACACATCGCCCAGTTTCTATTAAATTTGGGTAAAAAGCTCCCCTCCCATCATGTCTGGGAGACCAACAAGAAGAGGCAGACTTTCCCATGCCGTTATGAGGGGACCAGCAGCATCTGTGTGCTCAGGCAAAGGTGGACGTGGTATGTCTTCAAGCAGGGCACTTTTGTCTCTGCTTAGTGATGTTGCCCATGCTATCCAGCTACAGCATGTAGAGGAGGTGATGGACTGGCTTATTAAACCATCCTCATCCTCTATTACCCAAGATGACACTAGTGAGAGTCCACTGCAGCTGCCAGATCGGCTTATTCTGCCTCCTTGTCCACAGCTACTCCTGCCATAACCCCAGCATCATGCATGGAGGAGTCAACTGAATTACTTAAATGCAGCATATTGCCAAATTGACTCCAGTGATGATGAAGATGCAGGGGGTGATGATGATCATTTCCCACAGCTCAGCTGTGTGGGCCTTTTTTAGCACATGTGCAGCTGATCACACTGTTGCAATTAGCAATCTAGCGTGGCAAAAACACCAGCCATTTGGGTACCACATGCTTAACAAGGCGTTTAACTTCCCATCACTCAGCCTGTTGGCAAGAGCCCCTGAAAGCCACACACAAGGGACACAATTCTTCTCACCTTCACTCCTCACCTTTCCTGTCTACCCCCACCATATCTTATGACCTCTCAGCAACCTCCACTGACAGGGATGATATTATAGCAAAGGGTATGGCAGGTCCTTGCAACACATCTGCCAGCAGCACATCACCAGCTGTAGAGTATAGCAGGCAAATGTATCTGCCTCTGCTGCTGCAGTGAAAAAAATACAGTCACTGCCACCCACATGCCCTGCATCTACATTCAAGCTTGTACAAATTGCTGGTTTTACAACTCCTGCTTTCCATCTGGTGGATTCTGCCCCCTTCTGTGAATTTTCAGAAAGTGCTGTTCTACAATGGCAGGTTCCCAGTCACTATTTCTTAGCACGTAAAGCCATTTCTGTACCAACACATGGAAGGAAATGTTTTGGCATTGTTGGGCATAGCAGTCAACAGCAAGGTCCACCTTACTGCTGACACGTGGCCCAGCAAGTATGGTCAGGGACAATATATTTAATTCACAGCACACTGGCTAACTCTACTTGCAACTAGGAAGAATGCAGGACAGGGCTCAGTGCTGGAGCTTGTTTTGCCACCATGTCTCCATACAGCTGGTGGTGGTGATGCAAGATCTGTCAGCTCAATCCCCTCCTCCTCCATGCCCTCCTCTGCTGGAATATCCTCTGAACCACCAATACCTCCAAAGTGTTCAAGGGGCTATTCAATGAGTCAGGCCAAAAAATGCCATGCAGTGCTTCAGCTGGTCTGTCTAGAGGACAAGAGCCACACCGGAGCAGAGAATCGTTCAGCTTTGCACAGGCAGGCCCAGAGGTGGTTCACTCCATGGAAGCTTGAGCCAGGAATGGTGGTGTGCAATGATGGCACTAACCTTCTGTCCGCCCTTCGACAGGGAAAGTTGGCACACGTGCCATGCCTGGCACATGTCCTCAATTTGATGGTGCAGAATTTCTTAAGCAGCTACCCAGGTTTTCAAGATCTTGTAAAGCAGACCAGTAGAGTCTGTAGCCATTTCAGGTTGTCATACACAGCCAGTGTTCAGTTGGCTGAAGTTCAGTGGGAATTCCACCTGCTCATAAGCCTCCTGATTGTGACATGCCCACCAGGTGGAACTCAACTTTTGCAATGCTGCAGCAGCTGCACATGCAGCAGAGGGGCATCAAAGAGTACCTGTGTGAGTATGGCACAAGGACAGGCTCAGGGCACTTCGGGCTTGGCACCCCAATGGCTGCTGATAAAGGATGCATGCACTGTCACTATATGAGGAGGCAACAAGGATGGTGAGCCGTAACAATGCATGCATCAATGACACAATTCCTGTTGTGGTACTGCTGGAGCACAGCACCTTATTTTTTTTCAACACATTTGATATGTTTTCTATTGTGAATAAAATATGATTTATGACATTTGCAAATCATTGCATTGTGTTTTATGTTGATTTTACACAAAGCCCCAAATTTTGGAAATAGGAACATACAGTACATTAGATGGATGGGATAATAAAGGTTAATAACGAACTCTGTCACAGTGTTGTGTATTTATTTAATATTTTTCTTTATTGTGACTAAGTAATCAGTGGTAATATGTACCCCTAAATCATTTATGCAGGGGAAAGGGGACAAACATATTATTTATTTATTAGATTTGTATATTTAATATTTTCCTTTAAGCCATTTTATAAGAGCTGCTCCCCAGTGAACAGTATATAAAAAACAATTATTGGTGCACGTGTCCCTCAGCAATGACCAGCTTTCTAAGCCCTTTTGCCCCAAAATCTTGGACATTGGCCCCTGGACTTCAATGGTTTTGGCCACTATGTTTGAGCTTAGCAAATTTTTTCATTTATTCAGTGAATGGCCAGTGAACCAAACTTTGCACATTTCGCTCATTACTATTTGTGCCCAAAATGTTTTATTGTCAATTATGACAAATTCACATGACAAACTGTAATCAACATGTTTTGGGGGGTGTGTTAAGGGCAAAAATATACCAATAACCATAATGGAACTGGAAAATGAAATTCATAAAAATAATGTTCGAAGTATAACCAAATAATGGTAACAATCAATAGATAATGGATACAAATTGTAGTTAAACCAATCTGGTATAAGCTCATCTATATGTGCATATACTGTATATAGCAATTGCATTTAAACCAAACTGCTTTAAAGTAGTTGTAACCCTAAAATGTTTTTTTTAAAAAGTGCCTGTCCCTTTAAGTCACAAGATATAGCACAGTGCATTTGCCATGTCAGTTGTCACTTTCTATATTGTACAATACCTGGCTGATCCTACCTGTTCCTGTCTTCCCCTCTGTAAACTGACCACATTTATCATGGCTGCTGATCTCTGATAGTGTGGTCAAATTACGTGCCTCTGTCATCCAGCTATCTCCTCAGTATCTCTGCATCTCCCCCCCAGGCTAAATACCTTCTTTGCAGCGCCCTGCTATGCAAACACATGACCTCCATCTACAAGCTTACCTTAATCAGAGGGAAATCTCAGCCTCTCCCACTGTACTCACTTACTCGGGAAGGGAAGCCACATGACAGCACAGCAGGGCTCTACAAAGAAGGTATGTAGCATTATAATTTTAGAAACACACACACACGCTGTACTGAACAGGGACCTAAAGCATTGAGAATCATAGTAATTAATACCTGCAACTTTACAACCACTTTAAGGTGTTTTTTTTAACATTATTTTTATTAAATTCTTTATGGTTATTGGTGTAGTTTGTTTTCATACATAATGAAGACAGTAGCTCTTTTGCCCCCAAAATGCGTTGACTATAGTTTGCCTTCCTGAAGTCTCATTGACAATAAAGAATTGTGGACTCCTTAAAATGGTTGTATACTCCATACAGAAAAGAAAAAAAAACTGTAAGGCAAAGGCATAATGAGCTAATATGCATCGCATATTAGATCATTCTGAAATACTTACCTCAGAACAAAGATCTGACCGGGTGGCTCGGTCCCCATAGTGGGAGCTGACGTCTTCCCTTCGGGGATCCCTCCGGGTTCGTGGCTCCAGCACTGTGAGTGGCCGGAGCCACAAAACTACACTCCTGCACATGCCCACGGGAGCTCTTTTTTCTGGCGCACTTTCCGGCAAGGTCAGGTGCTATGCGCCGGCCTTCGCCGGGACATCACAAAGCATGTGCTGTGACGTCAGCGCCTCCTTGCAGGGGGAATATCTCCTAAACCATACAGGTTTAGGAGATAGTAATTTACCTACAGGTAAGCCTTATTATAGGCTTACCTGTAGGTAAAAATTACAAAAAAGGGTATACAACCGCTTTAATGAATGTTTGGTGCTCTTTTCTTCGGTTTCTCATTTTTATTTTGTGCACTGCTGATGCCTCCTCATCATATCAGCCATTTTGTTGGAGGACTGCTAATGTGCCATTTTTCTCCTCATTCTTCTTCTGCTTTTTCTGCCATAGAAGGAAGAGGGTTGGGTCCTTGTGAGAGGATTGCAGCAAAAATAAAAAGGCCACTTACCTTTTCACAGCACAGGCCCATTAAGACCAAATGGCCAGAGGCCATCATACTTTTGGCTGTCATAGATTGTATGTTGTGCTTGTAGCTATTACAGTATATACATTTATTTTACACATGCTATTTTCAAATTTACAAAATGTACATATGTTGTATTTACAAATTCAATTTGGATAATTATTTTGCTCTGAATCCACTCCCGTATAATCTAGTGGAAAGTTCCTGACCCTTTTTTCTTTCTCTCTCTCAAGGAATTATAGCAGCCATTTATTTTGGCAGTGATAATGCATCCTTTCCTCCTCTTCCTCCTCAAGGGTCCATATCATCCATTTTCTATTTACCACTAATGCAGCCTGTTCTCCTTCCCTTCCTGAATGGCATGTAGCAGTCATTTTTAAGTGAACACTTTTCCACCTCAATCTCCTTAAGGGTGTGCATTTGAACAATTTCTTTGCACCGCTAGCACACCTTTTTAGCTATTTCAAACAAATCCCTTTATTCCCACCAACTGGATATGAGTAATTGACTTCTTCTGATGACCTCTGTTGAGGAAAAATCTTGGGATGCTGACAGAAGAACACTTGGGGTGCTGGTGGTAAGGAGGAAGATTGCTGGTGCTGGCAGTGGAGGAGGAAGGTGAAAATGTGGGGTGGCTTCAAAAGAGGGGTTACCCCTCCCTGATACAAATAGACAATAATGCAGGGATCTACTGCCATAATTTAAGGGGGAACACAAAGTGCCTCATCCCAAGCATGCATGGCAAAGAAGCTCTTCGCCACATTTCCTGATGGTGGTTGGATCCTGTGCACTGTAGGCATAGTTGAAAGGGAACAATGTAATGGGGAAAAGCTGGCAACTCTCCAACTAGATAGCTTTGATCTGACACAATTTTTGCTGAAATAGGCAAAACTGCTCTTTGTGTGCGTCCCTTTACCACATACTTGTGTGCAACAGTATTTTGTCTCCCCAATTGCCATAGATGCCATTTCACATATTTATTTTGGCATCTGGCTCCACCCAACTGGAGGCATAACTGCAGGGAAAAACTCATGGTCAAAGGCAAGCTGTCCCCACCTAGAGGAGTTTTTGGTTTACCACTGTTTTTGATACAGGTAAAGTTGTATTTTGTGTGCTGCACTTCACTGTTAGAGTTGAGCGAACCCGGACTGTAAAGTTCGGGTCCGTACCGAACTTTGGGGGGGCAGGGACCCGGACCCGGACTTTTCAAAAAAAGTCCGGGTTTGGGTCCGGGGTTCTGGTAATTTTAATAAAAATTCTTAAAAATGCTGTAAAAAGTCCAGGAAGGTCCTAGAGGTCTGCAAAAGGAAGGAAAATGGGGGTAAGTGTGGGACAAGTGTCCTACAAAGAAATGGGGACAGGGAAATAACTTTAAATATTTTTAAAAAAATAAAAACATAAAAAAGCAAAAATGGAGGTGAATGGGGATCATCTTCAAACTGGGTCTGAAAAGTATTAATTAACAGTAGAGGCCATAGAGCTGTTCTAAAATCATCTGCAAACTGTGTCAAAAAAGTATAAATAAGCCGTGAGAACCCATATCACTGTTCTGCAAAATGTGTGTGTCACTTTAAATGAAACCGTGAATAAGTGCACATCTGTTCTGCAAACTTATTTAAAGTCTGTGTGTCACTTTAAATGAAACCGTGAATAAGTGCACATCTGTTCTGCAAACTTATTTAAAGTCTGTGTGT
>BLSH010379864.1:99703-117303 GCA_018402905.1 Glandirana rugosa
ACAAGACGTTTTAATAAATTTCAGACACGTTTCATTTAAAGTGACACACAGACTTTAAATAATTTTGCAGAACAGATGTGCACTTATTCACGGTTTCATTTAAAGTGACACACAGACTTTAAATAATTTTGCAGAACAGTTGTGCACTTATTCACGGTTTCATTTAAAGTGACACACAGACTTTAAATAAGTTTGCAGAACAGATGTGCACTTATTGAACCAATCTGGGGGTGTCATTAACATTGTATTGACACAAGGAGCGGTTCGCAGAGGGCAGTGGGAACTGCCTATGGGACAGATGCGATGCGGGAACCGGCACTGAAATTGCGCTGATTCCTGCATCGCTATAGTGTGAACCCAATCTCCAGAGTGGAACATCTTCCCTAAGCAGCTTGGATTTTTTAGACCCTTTTCACAATGGAGTGCTGCTAAAACAGCGCTAAATCGGCGATAGTTTGATAGATGTTGCTTGCAGGGATTTTTCTAATGTCCCGCAAGTGCACCACCCCAGTGTGAAAGCACACAGTGCAATGAATGGGAATGTAGTTTTCAGGTGCTTTTCTAGTGCTAAACACCTGAAAACTGCCTCAGTGTGAAAAAGTCTTATAAAGCCCAAAGTACTCAACCTGCTACAGCTGAGCTTGTTTACCCCTCAGTGAGCCAACATGCTCACTACACAGCACAAGAAGGAAAACAATTTGTATGCAGCATGAATCTGGAACAAATATATCTCCCATCCTGGACACAACCCATGGTTTTTCTTGGCTCCCTGCCACAGTATAGTAAGTGAGAGGCAGAGATTCTGCACACTGAGGTGTAAATGTCCAAACTGGGCCCAATTAGTCATTTTCCCTTCCTGGTGTCATGTGACTCATTAGTGTTACAAGGTCTCAGGTGTGAATGGGGAGCAGGTGTGTTAAATTTGGTGTTATTGCTCTCACTCTCTCATCCTGGTCACTGGAAGTTCAACATGGCACCTCATGGCAAAGAACTCTAAGGATCTGAAAGAAAGAATTCTTGCTCTTCAACAACTAGACAGCCTCTGGATATGACACTGAGCATGTGCACTGAACTTCTTTTGTCGCCCGTTGCGAGGCCTGTTCTGAGAGGAACCTGTCCTGTTAAACCGATGTATGGTCTTGGCCACTGTGTTGCAGCTCAGTTTCATGGTCTTGGCAATCCTCTTATAGCCTAGGCCATCTTTATGTTGAGCAACATTTCTTCTTTTCAGATACTCAGAGAGTTCTTTGTCACGAGGTGCCATGTTGAACTTCCAGTGACCAATTTGAGAGAGTGAGAGCGATAACACCATATTTAACACACCCGTTCCCCATTCACACCTGAGACCTGAGTAACAGTAACGAGTGACATGACACCAGGGAGGCAAAATGGCAAATTGGGCCCAATTTGGTCATTTTCATTTAGAGGTGAACTCACTTTTGTTGCCAACTGTTTAGACATTAGTGTGTTGAGTTAGTTTGAGGGGACAGCAAATTTACACTGTTATTCAAGCTGTTCCCTCACTACTTTACATTGTAGCAAACTGTCATTCCTTCAGCGTTGTCACTTAAAAGCTATAATAAAATATTTACAAAAATGTGAGGGGTGTACTCTCACTTTTGTGAGATACTGTATATATATATATATATATATATATATATATATATATATATATATATATATATATATATATATACTGTATAGAGAAAGAGAGGGAAAAGTATTGTACAGACTTGTTGAATACCATGTAGGTAGCTTTAATAGGCCACATATTAGAAAGGAGACACCAGGCAGGTTTTAATCGAGAAAGGGCAGTATTTATTTCACTGAAAAGAGGCAGAAAAGATGTTCAGTCCGTGTAAGGTGTTATAGTAGGCTGAATTATCAGAGGGAGATACCGTACCTGGAATGCTTTAATTTACCACTTCAGCCCCGGAAGGATTTCCCACGTTAGGACCAGAGCACTTTGTGCGATACGGCACTGCGTCGCTTTAACTGACAATTGCACGGTCGTGCGACGTTGTACCCAAACTAAATTTGCGTCCTTTTTTTCTCACAAATAGAGCTTTCTTTTGGTGGTATTTGATCACCTCTGCGTCATTTCTGATCGCCGATATAAACAACGAAAGAGCGACAATTTTGCAAAAAGAAACAGTTTTTCTTACTTTTTGCTAAAATACAAATCAAAAAAAATATAAAAAAATGTTTTTTTTCATTGGTTTTGGCCGATTTATATTCTTCCTCCTATTTTTGGTAAAAAAAAATTTGCAATCAGCGTTTATTGATTGGTTTGCGCAAAAGTGGCCGCGTTTACAGATTATGAGAATTCATTTCTGGGGTTTTCATTATTTTTTTTATTTTTTACTAGTAATGGCGGTGATCTGTGATTTTTAGCGGTGCTGCGATATTGGGGTGGACATGTCGGACCATTTTGACACTTTTTTGGGACCAATGACATTTATACATTGATCAGAAATTGAAATATCCACTGATTACTGTATAAATGTCATTGGTAGTGAAGGGGTTAACCTGCAGGGGGAGATCTAGGGATTACCTGTGTTCCCTAGGCGTGTTCTAACTGTGGGGGGGCTGGGCTGTTATGGGCATAAGAGATCTAACTGATCCCAGTGACAGGGATCAGTAGATCTCCTATGTCCCCACTGACATAGCGGGGAACCGCTGTGTTTACATCAGCGGTTCCCTGTTCTTTTGCTGTGGCCGCTCATCGCGGCTTGCTGGCGGACATTGGGTCTGCCCGAGCCGCGGCACACTCCTCCGGAGTACGGCGGGCGCGCGCACGCACGCCGCCAGAGGTGCGCACATGTCCCCTAGTGGCCACTCCGCAAATCGCCGTTTATTTACGGCGATTTGCGGGATGCATCCACACTGCCGCAGTAAATATACTGCGAACTGTGTGGAAGCTGATAAGAAATATAAATGACAGTGCAGAAAAAAAATCCATGGCTCGATGAACAGCATTGTAAAACACCTTTACCTGGCTGTATTTTCAAAAGGAGAGACATTATAGTGTAATTATTTCACAAAAAAACAGACTTGAAGCGGAGAGCGCATGTGCGGGAGCTCCAAGATGGTTGCCTAAGCCAGGAGCTCCGCACCTACTCTAGCCTTCGGCGCCCCAGGCTCCACATACAACACACCAGGAGTACCAGAAATCGGGCTACCAAGCCCCCCAAGTCCCCCTGCATCCGAGGATTCCCTGGGTCCGGCACAACGACAACGGCGACTTACCAGCCCAATCACCTCACCAGTAATTCCACCTGGGTGTACAAAGATGGCCGCGGCCTAGCACTCGAACGGGTCCCAGGATGGCTCCAATTCACGCAATAGGCTGATGAATCAGACTCGGCTCAGTCCATCAAGATCCCCAGCTCGAGGCTAGACATAAATCAGGATCAACCAGGTATCCCCTTTCTTCCATCAGCCATTATCTCTGCCGCTGGGTGTACCAAGATGGCTGCCGGTGCGGCCTAATAAGCAACCCTCACATCAGTAAACATCAAAAGCCTCCCAGAGCACTTAGCAGTAAGGGAGATTCAGCCCCCCAAGATCTCTGGGTCAGGTCAAGGGGCTACATAGTTACATAGTTACATAGTTAGTCAGGTTGAAAAAAGACACAAGTCCATCCAGTTCAGCCAAAAAAAGAAAAAAAATGTATATATATATATATATATATACACATACAACCAAATAATCCCATATACAATCCTTCACCCACAGTTGATCCAGAGGAAGGCAAAAAACCCCAGCAAAGCATGGATCCAATTTGCTATAACAGGGGAAAAAATTCCTTCCTAATTCCCCGAGAGGCAATCTGATTCACCCTGGATCAACTTTACCTAAAGATGTTAGTACCCAGTTATATTATATACATTAAGGAAAGAATCCAGGCCTTTTTTAAAGCAATCAACCGTGCTGGCCAAAACCAGCTCTGGGGGGAGTCTATTCCACATTTTCACAGCTCTTACTGTGAAGAAACCTTTCCGTATTTGTAGATGAAATCTTTTTTCCTCTAGACGTAAAGAGTGCCCCCTTGTCCTTTGTGATGACCTTAAAGTAAATAACTCCACACCAAGTTCACTATATGGACCACTTATATACTTGTACATGTTGATCATATCCCCCCTTAATCTCATCTTCTCAAGAGAGAATAAATTCAGATCCTCTAATCTTTCCTCATAGCTGAGCTCCTCCATGCCTTTTATTGGTTGCCCTTCTCTGCACTTTCTCCAGTTCCCCGATATCCTTTTTGAGAACTGGTGCCCAAAACTGAACTGCATATTCCAGATGAGGTCTTACTAATGATTTGTACAGGGGCAAAATAATGTCTCTATCTCTGGAGTCCATACCTCTCTTAATACAAGAAAGGATTTTGCTTGCTTTGGAAACCGCAGCTTGGCATTGCATGCCATTATTAAGCTTATGATCTACCAGAACCCCCAAATCCTTCTCCACTATGGATTCCCCCAGTTGTACTCCCCCTAGTATGTACGATGCATGCATATTCTTAGCCCCCAAGTGCATAACTTTACATTTATCAACATTAAACCTCATTTGCCACATAGTTGCCCAATTAGACAGTGCATTGAGGTTGGCTTGTAAGTTGGAGACATCCTGCAAGGAAGTTATTCCACTGCATAGCTTGGTGTCATCTGCAAACACTGAAATTGTACTTTTAATCCCAGACCCTATATCATTTATAAATATATTGAAAAGCAAGGGTCCCAACACTGAACCTTGGGGTACACTCTGAATTCGGTCTTTTAGCCAGTTTTCTGGCTGAACAATACGCTACAGGGGCCTCTTTGTTTGACGACAACCATCAGCTTAACAACCGGCAGTTTCAAGAGGACAGGTGTTAAGGCCTAACACACTATCTTTCTAAAGAGACAGGGGACATTCCCCATCCTCCCAAAAGGGGAATAAACATAAGGAATTACTTCTCCAAAACAGCTTTTCAGTAATAGCTCAAGGAGCAACACGAATCTCAAGGGCCCCAATACCTCCCTGAATGCAAGGATTGACTGTCAGGCGGTCGCTCGCTCAACAATTCAAAGAGGCCAACCAGGCCGACATCCCTGTTATGGCCACTCCTGGGGCCCTTCCACATGCTGAGGCCCAGGAGGAATAATTGGAGCACAGGCCAGTTCTAGCCCCAGCCACCCTCACCTTTTCACCGGGGACCAATCTGACTACGCACCAACTCGTATCCATATCCCCAGCTTCCACGGAATCCCTCTTGCGCCACACAATGGAGGACTTTGCAGTCACCCCGGCAGGCCATGTCTCATCTATTCAGCCAGAGGTCCATAATCTAAGCCCTTCAACCACAGATCTACCCCTCAACACGGCTGATCTGTTCCTTAAATTTTCAAACCTGCCAGAAAGAGGGCTAGCGAACACAGCCGCAAAAATTACAGGGGACTTAAAAGCAGACTTCCACACTCTAGGATACAGAATGGAAGCTAGTGAACAAAAATTGGACATCAAAGTTGCCAGAACTAATCAAAACTCAGATTGCATACAAGTACTGCAGGAACAACTGGACACTGCCCTTGCCAGAATCGACGATCTCAAAAACAGGTTGAAATGATATAACTTCAGGATCAGAGGCATACCAGACTCTATCACAGAAGTCATACCTGCAGTCCAAGATCTGATTCAATTCATGGTTCCTAACGTGCCTAAACATAGGCTGGAGCTGGACAGGGCTCACAAAGCTTTGGGCCCCCCAAGGAAAGATGGTTCTCCAAGGGACATAATAGTAAAGCCCCATTTCTATGCCATCAAAGAAGAAGTTCTGAGAGCATCCTGCACCAGCCCACTATCTCCTGCAGGGGGCACCAAGTCCAGATCTTTGCGGACTTGTCGCGTACTACTATACAAAAGAGGAGAGTCCTCAAACAGCTCCTCCAAATTCTCCAACAAAACGATCTTAAATATTGGTGGGCCTTTCCTTTCGCTGTCAAATTTATTCACAAAGGTAAAACATTCTCATTTTCAATTCTCCAGGAGGGGGAAAAACTCCTTCTAAATCTCAAATTAATCTCTCAAGAAGCCCCGATGGATTTTACTGACCCAGCTGGATCTGACTCGAAAAGGCCACTTCCTGCAAGCCATAGTAACCCCACTATGGAACAAGTCAAAGAACAAGAAAGCTAAAGACAATAGACCTCCTTAAGTTTATTCCTAGTACAAGTTGGTCTTCTCCTTATTTCTTGGGTCATGCTTTTCCATGTGTTTTGGTAAAGCCCTTTCACGTAATTCCGTGAAAGCCGAGACATTGGGGCTATTTTGCTCCTCCCTCTTGCTCTTATTCCTGCAGTTATTATTGGGTGGTTTCATACTCAGATTTTTTTGAACTGTCACTTGATCAATTTAGTTAAGCGTTATGTGTTGCATAGGCATACAGTTATCCTTTTTTTGGCCTCAGATTAAAGATGTCTTGTCCACCTGTCTGAAATGCAGGGAGTTACCTCATCCCGCAGGTCGATGGGGACCATAGAAGTTCATTTTTTTTGGTATGTTCTGGTTGTAATCTATTATCAAGTTGGGCCGAGGGGCGCCCCAGCTGGAGTTGGTTTCCAAGCGCCTCCACTTACCCCTTATCTTCAGATCTCCTTGGGATAAGTTGTCTGCCCTAGATGGGTCATATAGCATCCTATTTCATGTTTCCTGTTATTTGTTTGTCACCCCCTTTAGCTATCTATAGGAGTAATGATTTATGTCATGTATTATTCTTCTTTGTCTTCCATTTCTTCTTTTCCTCCTTTCCGATAAAGCACCTAATAATCATTTGCGTTATAGCTCTCCCCTGGTACTCATGTGGCAGGCCATGGTTCCCAGATTCTCTCGAGCTCCGCACTCCTCCTGCATGGACCGATTATCTTTTTTTTTGATTTAGAAAGTTTTATTGGTATTTCACAAATACAATGAAACATATGAACAATGAGCGAGAGAAAGCTCTCTGCATATCAAACTTCACATACAGTTAAAAGACATTGAATCTTGTTTGAACCTGGAATTAAACCCGGAAGGGAATGAAGGGGGACGCCCCCGGGCTAGACCCGACCCAAACCCCAGCACCCCTAGTGGGAGGAAACTGTGCTGGTCAATGCTCCAGGTCCCCCCAGGACCACCCCCCCAGGGAGAAAGGTTCACAAAAACTTATGACCAGGGGAAGCACCCAGGGGGCCCAATGGGCCTTTAACCTCACTGTGTGTGTATTCAAAAAAGTGAAACAACCTGTTAAAATGAAAAAGGTGGGAAACAGAATAGGAGTGAGGAAAGGTTAGTTGAAAAGAAGAGTAGGAACAGAAAAGATAGATACGAAGAAAGGTACCAGGGAGGTCCCGTCCGAACCCGAACGAGGTCAAAGGGGCAGGTTGAGGTAGAGCCTCCAGAGTTCCCAAATTGCTTCAAATTTATGAGAGGAGTCCAGGAGCATATTTGCATATCTTTCTTGGATCATGATCCATGTAATCTTCCTCTTGGCCCCTTTGACAGAGACATATGGTTTTTTCCAGGCCTTAGCAATGGTGAGCTTGGCCCCCAATAGAATAAAATGACAGAGCTTACCCAAGGGTTTTGTGAGACCTTCCGACCTGTGATTAAGGAGGGCTATGTCAGGGGTCTGCGGTATGGGCTGGCCTAACACTTTCCTTAACATAGTAAAGATTCTATTCCAGAAGCCCCTGATGTTGGGACATTCCCACCAGGTGTGGTAGAAGAAACCCAAGAGATGGCACCCCCTGAAACAAAAAGGCGAGGAGTTCGGGAACATGGACGCAAGACGGGAAGGGACAAGGTACCACCGTGTAATAACCTTGACGCTGGCTTCCACCAGGGTAATATTTACTATTCCCCTGAAGGCCCTCAGAAAGTGGGAGAACCACGTCTCAGCATCCCATCTCAGGTCCAGGTCAGTCTCCCAGCTCCTAGCATAGGCCGGCTTCTCAGGAAAATCCACTAGCAAGGCATATATAATCGAGATCCCTCCCTTTTGAGAAGTGATATCTGAACACCACTTCTCGTAGGGTGAGACACCGGTGGAGGCCTGATTGAGCTTACATAGAGAGGCTAGGAAGTGGTGAATTTGTTGGAATCTGAACCTCTCGGAAGGCGGCATATCCAGAGAGCCCAGGCAATGGTCAAGGGAGATGGGACCCGAAGCGGTGAGGAAGTGACCAATTCTATATAGGCCTTTGTCCGTCCACCACTTAAAGGAGCGGATATTTTGACCCGGCGGGAATCGGGGATTGTTAAAAATGTGCTGAAGAGGCCTGACAGCGGAGGCCAGCTTCGTGGTACTAAAAAGGTTGTCACAAAGGGCTAATGAGTTGGAAAGCGTGGTGGATAGGATAGCTGGCCTGGTCTTGGGGGCTGCCCACACCAAATAATCTAGAGTATTGTGGGGGGCCGCTTGTCTCTCCAACCCAACCCAATCTTGGCTATTGGACCTCGCGTAAATTATTGAGAACTGGGCTAGTTGTGCGGCCTGGTAGTAACGACATAGGTTTGAGAGGCCGAGTCCCCCCTGGGAATGACGTCTCCAGAGGATCTCTGCCAGACATCTATATCCCTTATGACCCCAAACTAATTTTTTGATCAGGGCTTGGAGCTTGAGAACTTGAGACTTTCTGACAGGTATAGGAAGAGCCCTAAAATAATATAGAATTCTAGGAAGTAGGATCATTTTGATTGTATTGATTCTACCTAGCCAGGAGAGGCCCAACCTCTCCCATCTACACAAATCGTCCTCAATTCATTTAAATAGTGGGGGATAAGTAAGAGAGTATAATTGGTCAAACCCAGCTGCCAATTTCACACTCAGGTACGGAATCTGTTGAAAAGACCACGGAAAAGGGAACTGGGCCCTAATCTGGTGTATCAGAGTCTTTGGGACATTGATATTTAGCGCCACGGATTTAGCCATATTGACCTGAAGCCCTGAGGTGGAGCCAAAAGTCTGTAAGAGTTTAACCATGTGCGGGACCGAGATAAGGGGAGAGGAGATAAACAGCAGGTCATCCGCAAATAGGGCGCATTTATGAGTAATCGTTCCACTGTTCACCCCCCTAATATCGGTGTGTTCCCTGATAGCGATTGCAAGGGGTTCAATGGCGATAGCGAAAACCAAAGGGGAAAGTGGGCAGCCCTGTCTGGTGCCCCTATGAATACTAAGAAGCTCAGAAAGGAAGTTTTGTAGTTTTATAGTGGCTGAGGGGTTGGAATAAAGTGCTTTAAGAATGTGTAAAAATTTAGGGCTGAATCCCTATCTACCCAGGACCTCAAAAAGGTAAGACCATTCAACAGTGTCAAAAGCTTTTTGCAGGTCGACCGACAGGATAAAACCTTCCTGGGCCGGACCCCCATCCCAACCTGAACCAAGAATCGAGATGATATCTATAGCCCTACGTATCTGATCGGGTCCCTGTCTCCCCGGGTATGAAGCCCACCTGGTCCTTATGAATGTATTTTCCTATAAAGGCTGAAAGTCTGTTGGCCAAAACTTTTGTTAAAATGTTAAGGTCATTGTTGATTAAGGAGATGGGCCTATAATTATTAACTTCGGAGGGATCCTTATCAGGTTTCGGGATAACCGCTATGTTAGCTGAGTTAAGATCTTTACTGAGGACTGTATCTGTTTGAAGAGAATTAAAGAAATTCGCTAAGTGTGGAGCTAACGTAGGCCCAAAATGCTTGTAATATCCTGTCGATAGACCGTCTGGTCCTGGGGCTGAACCCTTTTTAAGATGTTTGATAACTTCTAGAATCTCAGATTCCGAGATTGGGGCTTCCAGTGAAAGTCTATGATCCTCGGACAGGGTAGGAAGGGTAACGCTGTCAAGAAAGTTAGAAGACAGGAATGAGGGGGTCGGGATCTCTGATTTGAAGAGCTTAGCATAGAAGTCCCAGAATGTGGACATAATCTTATGAGGGTTCTGGGTGAGGGAGCCGATAAGTCTCTCACTTTCGGGAATGCAAATGATCTGAATTTTGGGGACAGTTTGGCCGCTAGATTTGGACCTATGTGGTCTTTACGAAGGTAGAAGTGGGCATTTGACCATTGAGCCTGCTTCTCCGCCTGAGTGGTCAAAGCCAGATTAAGGGACATCCTCCCTGCCTCCAGCTTCAACTGGGATTGAGGGGTGGGATTTCTCTTGTGCGCTTTTGCGAGTTTCTGAAAATCTTGCTCAAGCTTAACTAGGTGGGACCTCCTCTCTTTTTTTAACTTGGCAGCTAGTTGGATGATCCTGCCTCTAATGACTGTTTTGTGGGCTGCCCAGAGGGTCATACAGGATGTCCCATGGCCCAAATTCAGACTAAAATATTCCTCCAGGTCTTTCCTAAGCAAGATACAGTGAACCGGGTTATTCAGTAAGGACTCAGTCTCCATTGAGGTCTAGTCCCTAAATCCCCCATGGGCCTTAATAGTACAACCACCATAGAGTGACCCGATAGCGAGGATTCTCTAATGAAGGATTTAGAAACCCATGGAATAGAGGTGGATCCCATGAAGATATGGTCAATTCTGGCAAAGGATTTATGAGGAGCTGAGTAGTGCGTAAAGTCTCTAGTGTTAGGGTTATACTCCTGCCATACATCCACCAGGCCTAGTGAGTTAATGAGTTTGGCAAGCTTAAGGCTTCTTTTTGGGGGTTGTAGAAGGCGTGTGTGGGCTGGCCTCGATTTGTCCATCATGTGATCAAGAGCGGTGTTGGAGTCCCCCCCAGGATCAAAGTTCCCTCAAAATATGGGTAGAGGGAGTCCAACATGTTACGAAAAAATTGTATTTGGCCAGTGTTAGGGGCATAATAGGACACAAAGGAATAAGGGGATCCCCCAAGGTCCCCTAATACCAGAATGTATCTACCCTCTGGATCCCTGATAGTCTGACGCAGATTAAAACCAACGCTTTTCCCAATAAAGACTCCCACCCCTCTAGTTTTGTCCTGGGCATTAGCTAGAAAGAATTGAGGGTAGCTTTTGTGTATGAAACTAGGTGAGAATTGAGAGGGAAAATGGGTTTCCTGGATAAGGAGGACCTCCAGATGCTGCCAGTGTGCTCCCTGGAAGTACTTCCTACCTTTTAAAGGGGAGTTGAGGCCTTGTACATTGTGGGAGGCAATTTTCAAAACACTGGGTAGATTAACTGAGGGAACCATGGTGCAAAGGAAAGTAGGCACTTACTTTATCGATGGACCCTTCATCAGATTCCCACCACCTTGGGCGGAAGGCTGTACCTTTATTGTAAGGGAGGAACCTATACCCCTCGCCGACTCCGGAGGAGGACCACCACGGCACCTGGAAGAAAGAGAAGAGATACATGAAGAGAACAGAGAAGGAGAGGAGAAACAAGACCAGATATATGAGAGGAGAGGGGGAGGGATAGCGGCCAAAAACCGTCAGATCCCTCCACCTTCGGGGGATGAGTGCCAGAAAACCGTAGACGACTGCCTATGCCGGCAGCCAGACATCTGCCAGACATCTGCTCCCATGCTACACCAAAAAGTGGAGCCCGTAAGCAGAGGGAGGAGCATGCCAACCGTCCCGCCCCCAGTGCAGCCCAACATTAATATATCATTAATATATCAACCGGGTGAAGCCCCAGAGTATGAGCAGAACATTAGGTAAATAAAAAAAAAAATTTTCAACAATTCAAAAGCTAAGGAAGACTTAAAATAACAGTAATAACCCCCGGGGGTCCACAGGAAGGCGAGATACCAGAACCCTCCTGACCCCTACCTCCACTCCAATCCCATAACCCCCACAATGGAGGGGGTTGGGAGAGGGGGGAGCCAACGGAGCGAGCCGGGACCCCAACGTCTCCGAGAAAACCTGTTCAACCCCCTAAGAGCTGGAAAGAGCCATGTAACAATGATAACAAACATAACCTTTAACTAGAAATAGTATGAACCGTGGTCTAAGGGGCCAATCTGTGAAAGACCACTCCCCTACGTAAAGTCAAGATTAGGCTTCAGCGGGAACCTTAAAGTCATTACGAACCAGAGCAAAACCCCCAAACTGAGAGAGGAAGGGTCAAGGGGGGTGCGAGTCCTTAGGCCTCTTAGAGTGCTGGGATCTCCACACAGGGGGAATTGGGCTATGGGGAGATGGGCGCTTAGAAGAACTCCCTGACTTGGCTTGGAGTGAGGAACCAGGTTCCAAGGAGATGAGGTTTAGTTTAACCAGCAGATGTTCCCCTTCATTGAAAGAAGAAAATCCATAGATCTTGCCCTTATATGAAAAGGTGAGGCGGAACGGAAAGGACCAATACTTTATTGCCTTGTTTGATAACACCTCGAGCAGGGGTTTCAGCGCCCTCCTCTTTTCAATGGTAGCTGGAGAAATGTCCGCAAACACCTGAATGGAGTGGCCTTGAAAGGATAACTGAGGTAGCTTCCTGGTGATCTTTATTATCTCCTCCTTAACCGCATAAAAATGAGGTTTGACGATAATGTCCCTTGGAAGTCAATCTGCACGAGGAGCTTGAAGGGCTCTATGAGCTCTGTCTAGTTCCAGTCTGTGGTCTGGGATGTTCGGGATGATTTCTTTAATGAAGGAGCGAACTGTCTCCTGTACATCCTTGATGGATTCCGGCACCCCCCGTAGGCGAAAGTTATATCTACGGGAACGGTTTTCGAGGTCATCAATCTTGGAGTGGGCCGCTTCCAACTGGTCCTGGAGATCTTGGATTCGTGCCGTGTTCTGGTTTGCTCTAGCGATGGTTTGGTCCGTTTTTTTATTCAACCACTTCAATCCTGGACCCCAAACTCTGCAGGTCAGCTTGAATAGTTGTAGTGATCTGGGACGTTTTGATAAGTCCCGTCTCACTGCTGCTGCGTACATGTGTAGTAGGATAGTAATGCAAGGCCCAATATGAAAAAAGAATAGTGGTGATGAAAAAATGAGGGAGAGCTGGGTGTAATTGCTATGGAGACTCTTCAGATGAGGCCTTTAGGCAGATGTATTGGGCTAGAAATACCTCTGTCTCCCTATATCAGAGAGGCCTTCCAGAGAGAGAATGGGGGGGGCGAGGTGGCAGTGGAGAAGAAGAGGGAGTCTCAGAAGCCCATGTTATACTGCAAGGGATGCTTGAGCGGGGCCTAGTCTATATAGGGCCACTTTCAGCCCAAGAGCTTCTGCAGGAACCCGCTACCGCGGGCCTTGGGGGAGAGCTTGATGGTATGTGGTGACCGCCTCACTTTTGGAGCATGAGGCTGTGTCCGCCCTAGCTGACCCAGGCCTCCGTCCTCCCGGCTCCCGTCCGTGACTAGGCCGCAGGCGCGGCCTCAATTTAGAGAGGATCCCGGCTTCTGCCTCCAGGTGGCCGGGGGGCTCCCGATGGTCCTCAGTTGCCTTCACGACATCAAGGGGGGCCTGGTCTGGGGTGGATGGACCCGGATGGCTGCTTCTTAGGGCTTTCGGTGGCGGGATAGCCCGGAGCTCCGCAATCAAGCAGCCATCACGGAGATCGGCGCATGAGCACTCTCTCTGGACCAATTATCTTAAGGTGAGTGATGATGTACACACAAGCTATGAACTCCACAGGCTCCATGACTAACCTTAGCCATAAATGCCTCAAAATCGCAACCCATAATCTCCAGGGCCTTTACTCTCCTGTAAAAAGGAGGAAAGTTCTCGATTATTACAAATCTCTCAAATTAGACATAGTAATGATTCAAGAGACCCACTTCCTATTACGGTACAGCCCCAAATTCCTCCACGCACATTTCCCTTCTTTCTTTTTGGCTAAAGTGGAGACCAAGACTAAAGGAGTAGCGATCCTAATTTCTAAAGCCTGCGGTTTCGCCCCCCTCTTGGAATTCAAAGATCCAGAAGGGAGGTATATCTTAATCATAGGAACTATAGAAGGAAATTTATACACATTGGTGTCATATTATGCCCCAAATAAAGGACAGCCAAACTTTTTTAAGTCGCTATTTGACTCTATCCTACCTCATTTAGAAGGCAGGGTCATACTGGGAGGAGACTACAATATAGCCTTTGATCAGGGACTTGACAAGTCTAGACCCCTAGGGGACCAATTGACACGTCCTTCCAAAGCAAGTCTTAAACTTTCCAAAATGATCCACACACTTAATATGACGGATATATGGAGAGAACTTAACCCAACCAAGAGAGATTTCACACACTTCTTCCCTCATAACTCCTATGCACGAATTGATCACCTACTAGTACAGTCAAACACAATTCCCTTAGTAATGAAATCTCGAATAGTTGACACAGCACTCTCGGACCACTCCATAGTTATACTACAAATTCGATCTGACCCACATTACGCGAGGCAGGCTCATTGGAAACTCAATGAATCGTTGCTCACTGACCCCATTAAAGTATCCGAGATCAATAATTCCCTCAAAGAATACTTCCTCCTTAATAATACAGAAGGAATCTCAGTGGAAACCCTTCGGGCAGCTCACAAAGCCTTCATCAGAGGCAAACTCATTCAGATGTCATCACGATTAAAGAAAGAGAGAACAGCCGATCTAGTTAGACTTGAAAAAGCCTACAGGTCTCTGCAGGCGCTGCACAAGACTCACCCCTGAAACCCTTGTTACCGAACTGGACAAAACTAGATTAGAGCTTAATATAGTCTTAACGGCCAAAGCAGAAAAATCTATTCTATGGAGTGGACAAAAATTCTACACGCGTAACGACAAACTAGGCACGATGATAGCAGCAAGATTATATCCTCGTTATCGCCACCACACACTACCTAAAATTAGAATCCCAGGACAGGGCCTCACTACTAATCCAACGAAAATACTAATCCACCTTCCATAAATTTTACATGGACCTATACAGCTCCCTTGAACTGAACCCTAAAGATGCTTCCCTGAAGCTTCTTGATGATATCCCCGTTCCCTCCCTGACAGCAGAGTATAGACAAATTCTGGAGGCGACTATCACAGAGGAGGAGGTTATGGGGGTCATCAAGGACTTAAGAAAAGGTTCTGCACCGGGTCCTGACGGGCTGTCTGACCCATATTATAAGGCCTTTGCTGTGACACTAGCCCCTCACCTGACGAAATTCTTTAACTCCAAAACTCAGGGCACCCCTCTGGACCCACAGCTTAATTCTGCCTTCATCATGGTGATACTGAAACCAGATAAAAACCCTGAGGAAGTATGTAACTACAAACCAATATCTCTAATCAACAATGATATCAAAATCCTAACAAAAATTCTGGCCAATAGCCTAGCTACATTTATCAATCTCTACATTCACAAAGATCAGGTAGGCTTAATCCCAGGTAGGCAGGGTCCGGACCAGATACGCAGAGCTGTGGATCTGATCTCCATCCTACAATCTAACTGGGAGGGAGGCCCCAAACAACGAGGTTTGGTCTTGTCGCTAGATTTGCAGAAGACCTTTGATTCCGTTTCATGAACCTACATCTTCACTCTCCTAGAGAGATGGGGATTTGGAAAGCCCTTCTTGAGCCTTATTAAAGCTCTCTACTCTTTCCCTAATGCCCGAATAAGGATCCAGGGATTTTATTCACATTCGATAGACATAGCTAAAGGGACGAGACAGGGTTGTCCCCTATCTCCGATCATCTTCGCTATAGTCATTGAAACCCTGGAGATCGCAATCTGTCAAAACCCAGATATCAAAGGGGTCACATGCAGCTCACAGAGTCATAAATGTGGTCTTTTCGCAGATGACATCATCTTGTTCATTACTTCCCCCCACACTTCACTTCCCAATTTAAGCCACACACTAGAATTATATGCGTAAATTTCAGGGCTCAAAGTGAACTATTCCAAATTCCATGCAATGAACATCTCCCTACCACCTGAAACAGTATCCTCCCTGCAACACTCATTCCCCTTCAAATGAAGCTCTCCCTCGATCAAATACTTGGGCATTAATCTAACGGCCAAGATAGAAGATCTATACTCTTCCAATTTTCCCCCCATTTACCGTAAACTAGAGGAAGACTTGAAAACATGGTCAAATAGCAATATCTCTTGGTTGGGTAGAATCAATGCAATTAAAATTACCCTCCTAACGCGGCTGCTTTACCTATTTCAAGCCTTACCTATAACAATCAGGAAGGACCACCTAAGGACTTTCCAGAGCAAGATCCTAAGATTTGTTTGGGGGAAATCAGGCTATAGGTTTCCCCAAAATATTCTATACCGCCATAGGAAAAAGGGGGGCCTGGGGCTCCCCTTCTTCTTTAAATATCATCAAGCAACTAAATTAGCACAACTCTCTCTTGTCTACAAGAGGTACAAGAAGCCGGACTGGATCCAGATTGAGAGACAGGCAGTCCAGAACTACACTATAGACTTCCTTCTATGGACCTCTCCGAAAAAAAAGACCCCTTATCTTATCTCCTGTATTATCCCACTCTTTTGCCCTTTGGGATTTCCTGTGGAACCGTCACGAGCTAGTCTCGTCTCTGAATCCTTTAGCGCAGTGGTTCTCAACTCCATTCCTCAGGACCCGCCAACAGGCCAGATTTTAGGTATTACTTTGGGGAGATGCAGACTAGAATACTGCAATCACTGAACAGCAAATTATATCACCTGGGATGCATTTCAGTTATCCTGCAAACCTGGGCTGTTGGTGGGTCCTGAGGACAGGAGTTGAGAACCACTGCTCTAGCGCATATTTTTCACAACCCGGACTTCCCTCCAGGGTTAGACATTAAAGCGTTCAAGTAGTGGTTGGACAAGGGGTTGTACCGTATAGGACACTTTTTCATCCCCCTAGGAACCAGATCTCTTAGCCAATGCATAAGCAAACTTGACCTCCCAGATTTGGAAAGGTTTAGATTCCAACAAATCTCCCATTACCTCCAGCAAATTTGGAAAGACAAACCCCTTCCGCCCAAATTCACGGCTTATGAAGTTTGGTGTGGCCAAGCCGCAGAGCAAAGTTAGGGCATCTCTGTAGTCTACACATCCCTCGTCCTACCAATGGAGAAAGCCTCCCATATGAACCGCTGGGAGAAGGAATTTCAGTTTTCTTGGGACTTGGAGACCTGGCATGCTTCTCTATCTAAATATTTTCAGGGTATACTAAACATCATCCTAATGGAGGCTAGTGTTAAGGTTATCACCAGATGGTACCTCACCCCGACCAAGCTTGCCTCCATCTACCCTTCAGCAGACTCACAGTGTTTTAGAGGATGCTCCTTATTGGGATCAATGCCACACATCTAGTGGGAATGCCCAAGGATCCGCCCATTTTGGAGAAAAATTTTCAATCTTATCGAGAAGCTAACCAAAACTCGGGTCTCCAGATCCCCGGAGACTGCTCTTCTTAATGCATGCATCCCAAATCTTTCTAAACCAAATAGGAACCTAACAGCCGGGAGAGCAGCCCATCTAGTAGGGGTGGTAGGGGTAGTGCAGGTAGGCCTAGACAGTTGGTGGTAATTGGGGATTCTATAATTAGAAGGACTGATAGAATAATTTTTCGCCAGGATCGCCTCAACCAAATGTTTTGCTGTCTCCCTGGTGCCAGGGTTCAGCATGTGGTGGACCGGGTTGATAAATTACTGGGAGGGGCTGGGCATGACCCAGCTGTCTTGGTCCAC
>BLSH010379909.1:32022-46571 GCA_018402905.1 Glandirana rugosa
TGTATTTCCAAGTGTGAACTTAAATTGGGTCATATCCAAATTGTCATTCAAACGTACGTATGGTAGTGGTCCATGGTGGTGGTGATAACACTGGTACGTTGTATAATAATTACATCTCAAGACACATATCACAATACTCAGGTTGGATCAATGTGTCAAAGTTGATGAAGATTTTTGTTGAAAATTACCTCATGTCGTCACTTACCTCAAGAAGACAAATATCTCCTAATTAGGTCCGTATAATAAAGTCAAGGAATTCGTAGATTTAGAAGTAGTTGAAACTGTGTAACTAGGTTGGACTCATAACACTATACACAGAACTCTACATTAATAATATGTTGCATGGTCACAATAGTGGTGGTGGTACCTGGTGATGGTATGCATGCAAACTTACTGTTAAACCTATACTGGGTTAAATTCAAGTGTGAACCTTTATGTGACCCCATGAAGTTTGAAATTACAGGATAGATCCACTTTGAGATGCATAGAGAACTGAATTAATATACTTGGATTAATCCTTTATGAATACAAGGACTCTATTCACTACTGCACTATATTGAAAGTAATGCGGATAAGAGGTTGAACCTGTGCACCCAGGGTGAATCCACCACACTATACTCAGCACTCTACATTAATCATTTGTTGCATGGTCACAATAGTGTTGGTGGTCCCAGTGATGATCTGCATTGGAAGCTTGCTGTCAACCCTATACTGGTTAAATACACATGTGAATCTTTGTATGATCAAGTTTGAATAATTGTGGATCTTCTACTTCATTTAAAATGTAACTAAAGGTAAAACTTTTTTTCTCATTTTGGATAGAGGAAGGGAGGGTTATAACCTGTCAAATTTCTTATTTTGCCAACTGTGTCACATTGGGTGGATTTACCTTCATGTCAATCTCATAGCCAAAACAGGAAATGAGAGGAAATCTTTCCAAACTGAGGGAGTCCCGCAGTGTCACCTGAACTAGTGTCCTCATTGAAAGATTTCCCCTCTCCTAGTGTTCTGATGTCAACCAAATGTGGGATTTTCTTTTACTTTCACTTTCGATAACGGTAAACAGGACAAATAGAGGTGATTCATCTCCTTAATGGGGGCACAGACCGCAAGAAAAACTGTCAGTTCTAAGCCCTCTCCACTCTATCCAAAACTAAAAAAATTGCCTTTAGTTAACTTTAAGTTATAAGTATATTCAACCCAATTGTTCCGGAATAGTCTCCATTTCCACACTGTTTTTTTTTTTTTAAGAGAACTTAAAAACTTTTTTATTTAGAGGAAAAAATGGTGGTACAAGAGTGTATTACATATAAACAAGACTTATTTGGAAGAACTATTGTATACATGTAATAACAGCATTTTTATAACTATTCTGTTAGCTTAAATACACAAGTACTGGATGTTAAAAAAGAAGGGGGCACTGATAAAATAAAGATAAATGACATTAAATGCATTTGAACATGGTACATTATTTTTAACATTTGAAAATATATTATCATTATAATGAATGAGTATTTCAATTCTTCCATAGGCATTACCAAAATATAAGTTCAGTTAATTAGGGATTGAAAAAGAATTTCAGCATGTTTGAACCATGGATCCCATTTTTTGTTGTAGTGTTATATAATGTATGAAAAATTATTTCCATGAGACATATTGAATTCAATCTTACTTTCAATTGAGTGATAGGGATTAAAGAGGACTTCCAATGAAAAGCAATTAGGCCACTTTCACACTGGGGCGTTTTTCAGGCGCGTCAGCACTAAAAATAGGGCCTGTAAACCCCATGAAACCCCCCCCCCCCATCCACCCCAGTGTGAAAGCCCAAGTGCTTTCACACTGGGGCAGTGCGCTTGCAGGACATTACAAAAAGTCCTGCAAGCAGCATCATTGGGGCGGTGCGGTGAGCGGTGTATACACCGCTTCTGTCATTGAAACCAATGGGCAATGCTTCTGAAGAGGCAGAACACCGCCACGGAAGTGTGGCGCGCTGGCGCTTTTAACCCCTTTTTGACCCTTTGTAGGGGTTAATAGCGCCCTGCTGCTGCCCAAATAGCGCCGCAAAAGCACCGCTATAACAGTGGTAAAGCGCAGCTAAAAAGTTTTAGGGATGATTTACCGCTACTGCCCAGGTGTAAAAGTGGCCTGAACCAGTCAATCGATACACTTATCATAAGGATAAGTCTCATGTGTGGTATGGAAATGCCTGGAATAGCTGTATTTTTGTGAAGCAGGAATAGCTGTAAATAATAAACAGTTTGCTCTCTCCCTTTCCATTTCCACACTTTGTAAGAAGGTTTTGCCATCACTCATCCTTTTAATCAACTCGGCTGCTAAGCAAAATGCACCTGTGAATATTCTATGATCAGCTTTAAACAAGTATGAATTAACCAATGTCTTCAAGCTATACAGTAAGTACATCTGTATGAATTTCTTTGAAAAAGCTTTAATCTCTACACTTAAGAATAAGGTTTTGCTATCATTTTTTTCTAAGCAGCCTGTTATACAGTCTGGAAGAGACACCATTGGTTTATATAATTTTATATGAATATCATTAATGTGATCTATGACATAACAGACATGACTGCTTCCTCATGAGGAGCTGTGGAAACTTCACACTGGACCTCATGCAATTTGGATTCTGTGCATCTCCACTCTTCCTCCAGACTCTGGGACCTTGATTTCCAAATGAAATGCAAAATCATTACAGTCCGTGATGATTTGGGGAGCCATGTCATCTGCTGGTGTTGGTTCACTGTGTTTTATCAAGTCCAAAGTCAGGCCAGCCCTCTACCAGGAAATTCTGGAGCACTTCATGCTTCCCTCTGCTGACCAGCTTTACAGAGCTGCAGATTTTATTTTCCAGCAGGACTTGGCACCTGCCCACACTGCCAAAAGTACCAATACCTGGTTTAATGATCATGGTATCACTGTGCTTGATTGGCCAGCAAACTTGCCTGGCCTAAATCCCCATAGAGAATCTGTGGGGGTATTGTCAAGAGGAAGATGAAAGTCCCCAGACCCAACAATGAAGACGAGCTGAAAGCCACTATCAAAGCAACCCGGGTTTCCATAACACCTCAGCTGTGCCACAGACTGATCGCCTCCATGCCACACTGCATTGATGAAGTAATTCATGGAAAAGGAGCTCTGACCAAGTATTGGAGTGCATACTACACTGTACATGGACATACTTTTTCAGCCAACATTTCTGTATTAAAAATCCTTTAAAAAGGCACAGTAATTAGCAGCGCTTGTTGTGCAAAATGCTAATTCCAAGGTTTAACTTGGAGCACCACCCAGTGAAAAGCAAACTGCTGGGAGTAAAGTCCCAAATCTTGTAAAGTTCAATCCTTTGAAGGCATAGCACCCTTCTATATCTTCACCAAGGTAAATGAGACTGATCTCCACCACACCACGTGAGTTGACAGGACAAGCACCTCTCCCCACATAGATGTTCACTCACCAGCTAAAATTGCCTTACACTCTTGTGTATCTTTGTTATAATGTCTACTGTCCCTGTGCCTGGAATTGAGGGAACATTCAAAACTGTGAGTTCTTACTAGACCAGGAATAGAATTTTGGTGAAAACTCATACAAGATCATACAAGGACACCCCAACCTCTATCCCTACTGGGACATATCACAACAATTAGGAATACAATGGTCCCCAAACGTTTATATCTGTTTGAGACCCTTACTCTTAGGGTACCCTCTACAGAACTTAAAAAACTCCAGATGTCTTCACTTATTTTATATGGAAGTACAAATGACACTGACTCTCTAGAAG
Source organism: Glandirana rugosa (assembly GCA_018402905.1). NCBI lineage: Eukaryota > Metazoa > Chordata > Amphibia > Anura > Ranidae > Glandirana > Glandirana rugosa. Next base: position 35,813 of record BLSH010379909.1, read on the forward strand.
GTTGCTATGTACACTTAAATCCCAAGGGGGACTGGGGGTTCCCAACATAACAAAATATTATGCAGACCATCTAAGATACCTAGCATCTTGGGACACACTTTGGTCCTATAATCAATGGATGGAACTTAAAGCAGAACTACTCCTAAATGAGTAAGTTCCGCTTCTTTGCACCCCCCCCTCTTTAATTATTGGAAGTTGGTGGGGGGAGTGGGTACCTGGTTTTGACAGGTACCCGCCCCCACTTATGCTCAGATTGCCGCAACGAGCTGAGCGGAAGTTCACTCCCCCTTTTCCCTGCAGGCTGCTGGGACATGTCACAGGTCCCAGAAGTCTGCGGGACCATTTACAAAGCTCAGCGGGAACCGGCTAGGTACCTGCAAGGCTTTATTGCCGGTTTACCTTACTTAAGATGTCAGTCGATTGAAGAATCAGCTCGGGTGAGGACAGCGCTGGATCCATGGACAGGTACAGTAAGCGTCCTTATATTAAAAGTCAGCAGCTACAGTATTTACAGATACTGACTTTTACTTTTTTTCTGAAGGAGACTGTTTCGAGTTTGGCTAGAGAGGAGTTCGGAGGACGCTTAAGCTCACCTCTAGTGTTAACTTGGTTGTTAGCTTGGTTATGGAACTGCATTGTGATTCCCTGTACTGACCTGTTTTATGGTTTACATCTGTTTACATGTTAATAATTGTAATAGGAATAAATAATGTAGGGTAATGAGGTAGCATAGCAGTTCTGCTAGTGGTTAGGTTACCTAACGAAGGGTATATTTCATGAACATTTCCACATTACAAGAAAACCTTTAGGCTGGGTTTACTCTGGAGCACGCTCCGGCTCACAGCAGGGGTCTGGTGCGTCCCCGTTCACTGTTTCAGGTCCGATTTCAGCCTGAATTTTGGGTTGAATTCAGACCTGAAATGGACCAAAAGACACTCAGGACCCCTGTGCAAGTTTGCACTGGAGCCATTCCGGAGATGTGTGAACCGGCTCCATAGAAAGTCGGTCACAGTCCCCTGCTATTGCGAATTGGATGCAGTAAACCCGCATCCAATTCACACAAGTGTGAACCCAGCCTTATACAGAAATATCCCTATCCTAGGCATTTCTCCTAACAGACTCATTCATGTATATAATGTTTATGTTAAACCAATGTTACCCAAGAATAGCCAAAAAGAATGAGACACAAGAAGGATGTTTTCTTATTTATTCCATAAGCTTTGAATTCTGTAATAGAATCACATCTAGGACGTCATATGCAACCCTAAGTAAAAATGCAATGTGAAATACAAACTGAAAAACTGTACAAAACTGTAAAAATTAGGTTAACTTGGATGGACTGTATCAAAACTATAAGCACAGAGGTTTTATTGTGTAGAATGGCTTAAATTAGGCATAAGGCAGTCTGCTGACCTTCAGCTGTTGAGGAACTCAATGCGAACCCCAACCAAGCCCAGTGACAACGTGGAACCAGTATTGGAGCCACCTACTGCTACAAACCATTGATCTTAACAATCTTTCCTACTATGAACCTCCACTCCACTAGGAACCTATATGAACCTCCACTGCCACAGGAGTCAAGTCACAGAGGTGCCCAGAGGAACAAGGAAGGTTTTGCTCAGCAAGACTTCCTCAGGGGTTTTAGATCTGTGGTTATCAACAGCAGAAGTACCATCTATTAAACGCACCAACAAAGGAGAAAAAGTATCAGCGTCATGGAAATGTCTTTTGGCCAAAAAGGTTAAGGTTAGCGTAAAAAGGCAGAGGATAGTATTATAAAGAAAAATTAGGTCTGGGGCTATGAGAAGAGAAAAGGGTTCCAGGTCTGCTCCTGCATTGGGAGCATCAGCTCATCAGCAACGAAGGACTGGAGTCTGCCCAACTCTAGTTTACAGAAAGTATGAAAATTCCTGGTTTCAGGACTGTGCATTTAACCAGTTTTTCAGTTGTGTGATATTGCTGGTTGTGGCATAATACAGTAAAAAAAAAAAAAAAGTACAAAAAAAAAAAATCAATGTGGTACATTTAGCAATCTACTGCATACATAAAATTGTTCACATTTCTTGGTTATCGGTGGCAAAGTTGATCTTGGCATTGTGTCTAGATAATCGTTGGCATGTCTTGAAACTCACGTTCTACATCATATAAATAAATTAAAAAAAACATGCACTACCTACCCAACATACAAACCAAACAGTGCAAAGAAACAGCTACAAGACAAAGCTGGTGTCTATAATCTACAACGGCAATGGGTGATCCATGCTTTCAAGTGACTATGGATAAGAGTGTGAAAATTCATTCAGAGCAGTTCACAGTACTATGACCACCTTTCCTATACAAAACAGACCATTGTTTTCATTCGTAGCAAAAAAATTGTGGGCTCAACTCAATAACACTGACAAAGAATGGAACACTGTTCCGGTGACCGCTTGTTCTCTTTCTCAAGGTCTCTTCATTCTATCCCTTCAACCCAGACTTGTAATGTTTGAACGTCCACCAGGGGGAGCCACAATACGATGTCCAGTACGACGAGGGTTGCTATCATCTACCTGTGCACCTGAAATGCAGGTAATAAGATGTAAGGATTTTCAAAATATTATAAATAAACTTAAACAAAAAGTTGGAGCCTGTTTAAACAAGCTATTTCTTTATTTTGAATTTTACACCTTTAGGAGAATAATGACATTTTTAAAATAAAACCATATACAGTAACCGATTCCAACCTCATTCTACATTAATGTATCACAGACAATTGTGGGTTATTAGCTGTTGTCTCTGAGCTACACAAGGGGCTCAATTCACAAAGCTAACAGTCCAGAATAAGGCTCCTTATTAAAAAAAAAAAAAAAAACGGAAAATTGAATACTTACCTTTCCGTAATTTTCCTTTACTGGTGCCTACCCATGGCAGCATTCATTTGGTTGGTTGCTTCGCTCCCCAGCCAACCCACAGGACCACATTAACTCTATAAATTGAGAGCTAGTCCCCCTCCAGCATTCTTGTAACTAGTCTACAATATAGGATTCTAGCAGGGAGGGCGTATGCTGCCAAAAGGAAAAAGGAAAGGAAAATTACAGAAAGGTAAATATTTGATTTTCCGTTTTCCTGGTGCCTCCATGGCAGCATACATATGGTAAATAACTCACTCACAGGGAGGGTTAATGCTCCAAGAACAAAAAAACATTTTAATGTGATTACAAGGCCGACAACTGTAACATCTTTTTCCCCAAATTTCGGGAAGTGAGGAGGCTGGGTCTACACTATAATGTGTCATAAAGGTACTGAAGGAAGACAAACTTGCCGCTCGGCAGATGGTTTCTGGAGACATGTGCCAAGGCTACCCAAGACACTGCTATTCCTTGGGTCAAATGAGCATTGACCATTTTTGGAATCGGAAGACCACTAGCCCAGTATGACTTCTGAATTAACTGCACTATCCAGTTAGCCAAGGTTCTCTTGGAAGCTGCCATTCCTCTCCTAACACCTTTTGGGATAACAAAGAGTCGTCTGTCTTTGCGAAGATGTTGAGTCAGTTCCATATATCTACAAAGTGCTCTGGCCACATCTAGTTTTTGTAATTTTTTGGAGGCTGGATCCTCCTCAAAGGCTGGCAGTACTCATTCCTGATTGAGATGATAGATGGCACTTTTGGAACTAATTGATGGATTGGCTGCAGGACCACTCTGTCCGGAAAGAATGCAATGTAGGGTTCTTGAGCTCCCAGGGCCTGAATTTCAGATATACTTCGGGCTGAGGTTATGGCGATCAAAAAGGCTGTTTTTAAGGTAATGTCTTACAATGAACATGATTCCGTGGGTGCAAAAGGCGGTGCTGTTAAGGTCTTGAGGACCAAGGATAGGTCCTACTTCGGGTAAAGTGTCTTTCTAGGCGGCCTTATTCTCAATACTGCTTTGAAGAAATGGTCCACCAGCCGATGTACTGCCCAGCGAATGTCCGTTAGGGCCGATAAGGCTGAAACCTGAACTTTTAAGGTGTTAAGACCTGAACCCAGATCCAAGCCATTTGGAAGGAAAAAGGAGAATGTTCTGAACTCCCGGATGTAGTGGGTTCACTTAGTTGGCCTCAGCGAAGTTCACAAATTTTTCCCATACCCTATAATAGGTATTATTGGTGGATGCTTTCCTCGCTTGTAACAGAGTCTGAATTACCTCGTGGGAGCAACCCAAGTTGCCCAGCCTTTCCCGCTCAATCGCCATGCCCTCAAATCCAGGACCTCTGGATGTGGATGGGTGAATCTCCCTTGGGATAGCAGGTTGCTCTTCACCGAAAGAATTAGCGACTTGTCCTTATCCAGTCTGAGCAGAGGCGGAAACCATGGCCTCCTGGGCCAATAGGGAATTATTGCCAGTATGGTTGCTTCTTCCTTTGTCAGGCGTTGGAGGAACCTCTCAATCAGAGGAGTCATGGAAATGCATACCCTTTCTGGAAACTCCAGGGTTGTACTAAGGCATCTACCCCTGCTGACATCGGGGATGGGTATCTGGTGAAAAACTGAGGTGTTTTCACATTCCATGGTATCGCAAAAAGGTCTATTTGGGGCATGCCCCATTTGCGGCATATCCACCGGAACACCTTTGAGTCCAGGGACCGCTTGTTGTGGTTGCAAAACTCCCTCCAGAGTTGATCCACCAGATGATTCTCGAGCGCTGGAATATAGGTCGCTCTGAGGTCGATCAGGTTGCCTTCTCCCCATTCTAGGATTGGGGCTACTTCCTTGGACAAAGATCTATTTTGTGTCCCTCCCTGATTCTGAACATAGGCCACTGCCGCCATGTTGTTAATCTGTAGCATGATGGGTCTGTTTTTGATGAGAGGGGCTAAGTGCGAGATTGCCACCCAGGCTGCTCTTAGCTCCAAAATATTCTATACAATGCCCTCTGTGTCGAATCGCCATTTCCCCTGGACCAACTGGTCTTTGTAATGAGCACCCCAGCCCCGCCAACTTGCGTTGGAAGTAAGAATGTTCCAAGAGATGGTGCCCAGAACACTGTGTCTCTGAAGATTGGATGGCTTTGTCTACCACCAGAGGCTGGATTTCATTGATAGAGTGATGATAATCCACTGGGTTAGATTCTCTTCTCTCCACAGGGCTAGGAACCCCCTTGTGAACTCCTGCAGATGCCATTTGGCCCATTTTACCATTGGGATGCACGGCGATTGAGACCCTAGCAGACTTAGGCAATCTGAGGCTGTTAGGACCTTGCTGGCCAATGCTTTCCTCACTTTCCTCTGAATTATAGGAATCTTTCCTGGTGGCAATGACACTGCTTTCTTTGGGGCATTGAACAATGCCCTGAGGTATGTCATCTCCTGTGTTGGAACAAGTTGGCTCTTGGAATAATTTATTAGCCAACCATACCTGGCTAATGTTTACAGTACCCTCTGCACATCTTCTTCCAGGGCCTTCTTGTCTTGAGACAGATTTAGTATGTCATCTAAATAATGCAGCACCCGTATCCCCTGATCCCTCAGAGGAGCTAGAACCGCTATCAGTACTTTCATAAAAGTCCTGGGTGCCGTTGATATCCCGAAGGGGAAGCATGGAAACTGCATATGAAGGTCGCCGACTTTGAACCTCGGAAAAGGTTGAAATTCTTGATGGGCTGGTATGTGCAAATAAGCATCCTGGAGGTCTATGGAGACCATCCAGTCCCCTGGTTGTACCAACAGTATTACCGTATTCAGAGATACCATTTTGAAGTGTTCTACGTGGATGAATTTGTTCAATCGTTTTAGATCCAATACTGGTCTCCATCCTCCCGACTTTTTGGGGACTAAAAAGATTGGGGAATAGAAGCCTGTGCCTATCTCTGATTGTGGAACTGCCACTACCGCCTGCTGTCGCAGTAGATTCTGAATGTACTGCATTAAAATTTTCTTCTTTTTTTTCTCAGAACTTGGAATATTCGTAGGAAGGAAAGAACGGCGAGGAGGGCGCAGCTTGAACTTCTAAAAATGACCTTGACAGACGTGACCCACTGATCTCTGCAACTTTCCACCCAAACGGGAGCGACAGTTGAGAGATGAGCTCCCACCGGACCGGCTTGGGCGGGCCGAAAGTCTAAAGGATTTTTGATTTTCCTGTGTGGATATTGCGGATTTCTGCTTCCCCATCCTCAGAAAAGGTAGCCTGAGAACCTTTCCAGTCCCTTTGGTACTCTCTCCCGGCGGCGATATGTTCTGACATCCTAATTTTTCTGCTGGGCTGCTGGACATGAAATAAAGTTTTTCCTCCTATTTCCGTCTTGAGGAATTAGTCCGCTCTTGCCCCCCCCCCCGCAGCGCTTTCCCATTGTAAGGTGTACGACACCAAGTTTGCTTGGACGATGGGTCCGTGGACCATGGTTTCAGCCAAAAGGTCCTCCTGGCTGTGATGGAATACAGCATGGCCCTATTGGAACATCTTAAGGTATCAATAGCTGCGTCTGCCATGAAATCCATGGCTAGATTTAATTCATTGAGGGCTTTGATGATATCTCTCGTGTCCACCTCTTGTTTGGGGGCTGACTCGATATTGTCTACCCAGACTCTTGTCGCTCTGGATACCAACGTCAAGGCCACTGCTGGTTTACCCTGCCTGATTCGATTCTCCTATCTAATATGTCTCTGAAGGATACTGCGTCCTCCATAGGCAGGGTGGTATTCCTGGCCAACCTCATGATAGAGGCATCCACAGACAGAAGAGCATTGAATAATTGGGTTTCCGATTCTGCGAATGGGCAAAGTTTTTGGAAGAGATTATATGCGATTGGCCTCTTCTCAACCTTTTGCCATTTGTCTAATATCAGTTCCCTATTTCCTCCATAAGCAGGAAGGTTGTCGGCTTCTTCTTTAGATGAGGAAAGTATTTCCTAGTTTTTGCGGGGGGTTTGGGAGCTTCCTTCCACTAAATTGCTTCCTTGACTGCAATTACAAAGGGTTCCACCAGCCCGAAATCAAATGCAGAGGGGGTGTTCCCTGAAGTATCCCTCTCTTCATCAGAATCAGACTCACTTTCCACTTGAGCTGCAGTTCTTTCAAGACCTCCACCTGTTGATGGAATTGGTGGGACCTGCAACAACGCCAGCTACCTAATTGAGGCCTTGATCAATTTCCTCATTGTCTCTGTGGACTCCTGCACGTCTTTCTCTCTGTCACCCACCGCCTCCTGAAAACATTTTCCGCAGACTAATTTTCCCGGCAGGGACTGCTTTCCTCACACCCAGCAAGGAGGTTTCCTTGGGACGGGATGACGTATGTATGGAATCGTGTCTGCTAGAGGTATGGCGGGTAGATCTTAGGGAACTATGAGATCCCTGAGCTGAAGATGAGTGCGTATGCCTCGAACCGCCGTGGCTTCTTGATCTCCCATGGGAGGACTCCCTGCGGGATGCACTGCGGTGCGGGCTGTAAAGAAGATAAAAGATAGCAATTTTCAGTACCCCTGAGATTCTATTTTCACCAAAGGAACTTACCCAATCATTGCAGCCTCTTACCTAGTGGTATGTTGAGGATCTTTTATTATATGCGGCCTTGGACTAACCAGAGCGGCTAAATAAAGTCAGAAAAAAAATAAATGTTCCTTTTTCTTTAATATTCTTTTTTTTTTACCTTGGCATATCTCAATTTGCCCCGATAAATGAGCAAAAGGAAAGTACAGATCTAGCGCTCAAAAGAGGACTCTTCCCACCAAGAGATGCTTCTGCTTTAACTGCCTGACATCTACTGAGCTCTCAGCTCGTTTTTTATAGATATGCTGGTTTGGGTGTACCAAGATGGTCGCTGTTAGTTTCAAATGGCCACCGTCGTGATGTCATTTCACCTCCTCTCCATAAAAAATCATACAGGGAGTGCGTGTGAAGCACCGCAGACGGCTTTTAGGACACTCCGTGTACAGGCAGCATGAAGGCTCTCTCTTACCTCCTCCTCTGCTGCCCAAGCATGCCCCCAACTCCTCCAGGACCTTTTGGCATTCAATAGGCGATATCTGTCCTGAGGCTGCCAGCTAGCGGGGAAGGAGTGTGTGTGTGGTGGGGGGTGAGCCTCTGAGAATTCCTATGGCCATCACTGAAACCAGTGCATATCCTGGCTCCTCAGCAATAAGGGTAACCAAGGGGAGGTAACTGTGCCAGAACCCATGTACCCCAAAAAAGATCCACAGAAAAAAACAGGGTTCCCATACTTTTGTGGCGCATTTAGCAGTCCAAGTCCTGGGACACAGGAGAGCATGAACCTGTGATGGTTGCACCAAAATGTAAGTGGTGTGGTAGAGGCTGGTACCATGATCCTGTAGACTTGAGGACAGAAAAAAGAATGCCAGAGGGGGGGCTAGCTCTTTATAGAGTTACTGTGGTCCTGTGGGTTGGTTGGGGGTGGAGCAACCAACCATATGTATGCTGCAATGGAGGCACCAAGAAAGGCAGTTATTTTCAGCTTTGTGTTAAAGCTTTGTAAGCTTAAATAATTGGATTCCAAATCCAATACATTTTACCACACCATCAATTTTAATAAAAATGGTCCAACTCCACTTTTGCTATTGCTAGGCTAAAGGTTATGTGTGCGTTGGAAAAATTTCCACCACACCACTTTGATTTACAGCAGCTTTTGCTTTATTAAGGTCCATAAACCTATACATGAAGTAATTCACATTACTGCATTAATCATTTCTAAAGGGAAACCATAAATAATAAATGATCCTTTTAAAAATAGTACAACAAAATGGACCCCTGGGGTGGCACTTAATAGGCACAATAGACAGTATCTAAGTAAAAAAATAAAATGACACATATAAAGTGTATTGAAAGGCATGGCAAAAAATATATTAAAACAACACTGGAAAATTGTATACAACAGCTGAGCCGGTGACATATACTGGAATGTATGTAAGCATAGGGTGATTTTGTTTGTTTTTTTCCCCCTTTTCAAATGCTGTTTGTTCTTTGTATACCCTATATATATTGTATATTGCTGTGTACTGATCTTCTGTATTTAAACCTAGATGCATGATTCCTCTCTTACCCTTTGAAGTAGGAGATCAACTCCGAAACATGTTGGGTTGAAGATATCACCGTCTCGGCTGTTGTATACAATTTTCCAATGTTGTTTTAATATATATTTTTTTGCCATGCCTTTCTATACGCTTTATAGGTGTCATTTTAATATATGAAAATAAAAACCAGAATGTTTTACTTAGATACTGTCTAAAGTGCCTATAAAATTCCATTTTGTTGTATTCAAATTATGGGATGTTGGCACATCTATGAGTGGACATTACCAATCGTTCTTTCTTTTAAAAATAGTATTCGATAAGAATTCCTGCTATCACACACCAATAAAAAAATGACAGTGCCAAGACACAAACTATAAAGCTATGTTCACACTAGCGATTAAGACAGGTTCCAAATGTAGCGGCAGGAATTTTCTGATTCCTACTGGGGCTCCCAGTGGATAGGTGCGACCGCTGGCCTTGTTCACTATAATGACAGGTTGCCGATGGCCGCAGCTATACACGGCTCTCTGCACAGCCAGTGATTACCTTCAGGCTGGATGTGCAGAGAGCCATGAATTGCTGTGGCTGCCGGCAACCTGTCATTATAGTGATTGGGGCTGAAAGCTGCAGCAGGAACTGCCGCTACAATTCACACTGACCCTAATTGCTAATGTGAATGTAGTCTAACATTTCCAAAACTGCTTGTGTAGATCACTCTTTCATCCACGTGGTTTAAATCATCTTTCTGTGATCAGAGGTCATTGATGCCTAGATGGCCAGACCAAATTTAGCAGTATCAATATGCATCAGTTAAGGTAGCTAGAACTTTAATTAGGATATTGATTCATGTTCATATTTTTCATTATAGTCTTAGAAATAGGCAATAATGTAAAAAAAAAATATATATATATATATATATATAAAATTTGGACATTTTCACTTAGGGGTGTACTCAATTTTGTTGCCAGCGATTTAGACATTAATGGCTGTGTGTTGAGTTATTTTGAGGGACAGCAAATTTACACTGTTATACAAGCTGTACACTCACTACTTTAAAGTGTAATTTCTTCTGTGTTGTCACATGAAAAGATAGAATCAAATATTTACAAAAATGTGAGGGGTGTACTCACTTTTGCGAGATACTGTATATATACACACACACACTCACACTATATTGCCAAAAGTATTGGGACGCCTGCCTTTACACACACATAAACTTTAATGGCATCCCAGTCTTAGTCCGTAGGGTTCAATATTAAGTTGGCCTACCCTTTTCAGCTATAACAGCTTCAGCTCTACTGGGAAGGCTGTCCACAAGGTTTAGGAGTTTGTCTATGGGAACGTTTGACCATTCTTCCAGAGGCACATTTGTGAGGTCTGGCACTGATGTTGGATGAGAAGGCCTGGCTCACAGTCTCTTCTCTAATTCATTCCAAAGGTGTTCTATCAGGTTGAGGTGCAGGCCAGTCAAGTCCCTCCACCCAAAAACTTGCTCATCCATGTCTTTATGGACCTTGCTTTGTGCACTGGTCCAAATCATTTAGTGGAGGTGGGATTATGGCGTGGGTTTGTTTTTCCGGGGTTGGGCTTGGCCCCTTAGTTCCAGTGAAGGGAACTCTTAAGGCATCAGCATACGAAGACATTTTGGACAATTTCATGCTCCCAACTTTGTGGGAACAGTTTGGGGATGGCCCCTTCTTATTCCAACATGACTGCACACCAGTGCACAAAGAAAGGTCCATAAAGACATGGATGAGTGAGTTTGGGGTG
>BLSH010379909.1:46581-56756 GCA_018402905.1 Glandirana rugosa
ATAGAGCGTTTTCACTCATGTGGGGAGTGTAAAAACATTTATAAACTAAGATAGAAAAGTAGCTGTACACTCACTACTTTACATTGTAGCAAAGTGTCATTTCTTCAGTGTTGTCACATGAAAAGATAGAATCAAATATTTACAAAAATGTGAGGGGTGTACTCACTTTTGCGAGATACTGTATATACACACACACACTCACACTATATTGCCAAAAGTATTGGGACGCCTGCCTTTACACACACATAAACTTTAATGGCATCCCAGTCTTAGTCCGTAGGGTTCAATATTAAGTTGGCCTACCCTTTTCAGCTATAACAGCTTCAGCTCTACTGGGAAGGCTGTCCACAAGGTTTAGGAGTGTGTCTATGGGAACGTTTGACCATTCTTCCAGAGGCACATTTGTGAGGTCTGGTACTGATGTTGGATGAGAAGGCCTGGCTCACAGTCTCTTCTCTAATTCATTCCAAAGGTGTTCTATCAGGTTGAGGTGCAGGCCAGTCAAGTCCCTCCTCCCAAAAACTTGCTCATCCATGTCTTTATGGACCTTGCTTTGTGCACTGGTCCAAATCATTTAGTGGAGGTGGGATTATGGCGTGGGTTTGTTTTTCCGGGGTTGGGCTTGGCCCCTTAGTTCCAGTGAAGGGAACTCTTAAGGCATCAGCATACCAAGACATTTTGGACAATTTCATGCTCCCAACTTTGTGGGAACAGTTTGGGGATGGCCCCTTCTTATTCCAACATGACTGCACACCAGTGCACAAAGAAAGGTCCATAAAGACATGGATGAGTGAGTTTGGGGTGGGGGAACTTGACTGTCCTGACCTCAACCAGATAGAACACCTTTGGGATGACTTAGAGTGGAGACTAATGTGAGCCAGGTCTTCTCTCCAAGAATGGTCAAACATTCCCATAGACACACTCCTAAACCTTACACTCCTAAACCTTGCGGACAGCCTTCCCAGAACAGCTGAAGCTGTTATAGCTGCAAAGGGTGGGCCAACTCAATATTGAACCCTATGGACCAAGACTGGGATGCCATTAAAGTTCATGTGCATGTAAAGGCAGGTGTCCCAATACTTTTGGTAATATAGTGTATAATTAATTTTAATAATATTGTAATTGTAGCTTATCACTTACAGTATTAAACAGAGGTATGCTCACATGTTATGCTGTTGTAGCCTCTGCAAATTGTACCACTTTCTTGTATTTGTTTGTCATAATGTTCAAAGTAATCACATGATTGGTAAGCCCATTGACTGGTTCCTGATCATTAGTAGAGTTGTCAGATACAGTGCAGTCTGATAGCTAAAAGCAGGCTCTTAAACCCCCGCTAACTGTTAAACAGGTAATGTAAATTAGTACTCTAGTGCTGAGAAATGTTAAAAAAAAACTTCTGTTGCAACCACCCAAGTTCTCCTGGCGGTGTTATGGTTTGTCCCAAACCATCATTTTTGCTGGACAGCTTGGCTTGCAAGTAAACGTGAATAAAAATATAAATTAAGGCATGACAAATAAAAAAGGAATTTATATACTGAAAACTATAGGTATATTAAAGGCATAATGTGTCCAGGATACAATATTTTACATTGTATTGATCCTTTAAGGAATATTGATAGTTGGAAGCTGATGGGACAACAAAGACATTTTTAGTCTGGGTTGGTTTTTTTTACAAATACATCAAACATTTTAAAAGAATAATGTAGAGAACTGCATTTAACAAAAGCAAAATGTGTGGATGTTTTTTTTAGTTTTTACCTGATAAACTGAAGTTAGACTTGTGAAGGTTCCTGATAGGTGGTGGGGGCTGTGGCTTGGAGGGTGAAGATTTAGCTGAGGGGGCAGGGGTTTGGTACTTTGGAGTAGCTGGAACTTCATATACTGGTCCATCATACATCCCACGAGACACAGGCTGCAGCCCACTCACCTATAAGATACATGAAAAAGTAAATATATAAAACTACAATTTCCATACAGTATAACACTGGGGGCAGCAGACCAAGCATAAAAAGAAAGAAATTAACTATAAGTAAATAATTCTGTAGAGATAATTCATGATGTTCTAGGATAACACTTGAGAAATAATTCTCCAGGTGTAGTGCAGAATTATTTCTCTGTACATACAGTCATGTGAAAGTAAGTACACTCCATGAAAATTGATGGCTTTTTCAACATATTTGACCAGGAAAACATTTGATCCTTATTCAAACAGATACACTACTAATACATGGGATATACTCAAATAAAAACACAGGGAAATGTGCCTTTTCCATCATTTACTTTAAAAAAATATCAATAGATGTAATGGTGCACCGCTGAAAAACTAAGTACCCCTTGGCCTCAAAAGCTGGTACTGCCCCCTTTGGCAGAAATGGCTTTTTGTATTGCAAGCTGCCTACCAGCAGACATGTGTGGTTCGTTTTGTTCCGAATAAATATTTGGACAAATTTTTCATTATTCGGAGATTGGGATACATCCAAATACCCAAATTACAGTATAAACGGATTACCGAATGCTCAAAATAATGAAACGAAATTTGTCCGAATTTCCAAAATTAAAATTAAAATTCCAAACGAATTTTACATCAAATTCCAGTCGAACTGTAACCATATTTCTGAAATCAAAGACTGTGTGTGTTATTAGAGTACCACTTTGAAATAATGCTGTTTTAGTTAAGCCAAAGGTGATTTAAAGAGTCATTGTAATCATTTCATAAAGATTTTTCTTCTGTTTGTTCACTTTGACACATTTGAATCGAAAAAAAAATATATATATATATATATATAAAGTTTTCGATTCGGCTGATTCAAAATGTATTGATTTGAACATTTTGAATAAAAAGAAAACTGTAAATTCAAAGAAAATTTGAAGAAGGCATAAAACAAATTCAACAAATCAACCAAATTTAACAAAACTAAATAACTAGATTAACAAATCTAAACGAAGCAAAACTAATTTTTTCTCTGACATCACCTTTGTGTAATTTTTTACCATTCCTCCATGCAAAATTTCCCTAGATGCAAGGTGTTTGCAGATTTCCTTGCATGTTCAAATCCCCCCCACGACATTGCAGTGTGATTTACCATAGCCCTCTGTTTCATATTTTGGGGTCATTACTTGGCAGAGTTTCTAGTGTTCTTCATGTCATAACTGTGATGAAACATCCATTTCTATTTCAACTTAAAGTGACTGTAAAGTCTTGTTTTTTTTTTTTTTTTTTAAATAACAAACATGTTATACTTACCTCCGCTGTGCAGTGGTTTTGCACAGAGCAGCCTGGATCCTCCTCTTCTCGGGTCCCACCTTGCAGCTCCTGTCCCCTCCCTCTGGTGAGTGCCCCCCTCAGCCAGCAGCTTTCTATGGGGGCACCCGAGCTGAGTCAGAGCTCTGTGTGTCCATTCGGATATGGAGCCCCGGCCCGGTCCCCTCCCTGCCCTGATTGGCTGACTGACTTTGATTGGCAGCCGCGGGAGCCAATGGCACCGCTGCTGTGTCTCAGCCAATCAGGAAGAGTGTCCTGGACATCTTAGGCACTCGTGGACATCGCTGGAGAGAGAAGGGGCTCTGGTAAGTAATTAGGCGGTGTTGGGGCGGCTGCTTCACACAGAAGGTTTTTTATTTTACTGCATAGAATGCATTAAGATAAAATACCTTCTGCCTTTACAACTCCTTGAAGTATAGCCAAAGCTTTTTTGGCTGTATTTCTCCTGTGGATCACAGGAGTGCAGCTCGTTCTGCACACCTGTGATCCGTTTTTAGCCGACAGCGGGCTGACCTCCCTCAGCAGGTCCAGGCTTGGGAAAGATCCCGACTCTACAGTCGGGATCCTCCCAGATGCTTGGACCAGCAGCTGGCTCAGCCTCTCAGCATGCCGCTGAGAGCCTGAGCCACCCCGCCCCCTCCACAGCCCAGCCCTACACTGAGTGCTGGAGTCATGGCTCTCTGTCCAGAGCAAGGGAGAAAACTGAGCGACCAGCGGTGTTTGATCAGGATAGAAGCAGAGGGGGACAGCTGCGGCTGCAGCTGGGATTGGTGCTGCAGCCATCTAGGTGAGTATAATTTTTTTCTTCATTCCCAAACTGCTCTTTTAAAACTGCACTCTCATCAAAAACTAATTTTCAAAATTTGCACTGCACAATGTTGCATTGATGTGAATTGGAATAATGTGATTTCAAATGACACGCATTACAGTGCCATGGCAGGCCCAGAAGAAATTGCACGAATTTGAACAGGGCTTACCTATATAAAAAACCCTTTTATACTGTACACACTTGGCTTCCCCACAATTCAAATAACATCTTGCAATATTTTTTTAATGAATGCCAGGCATTCTCTGAATGGACGAGGTGGAGCGGATGATGTCACAAGCCCTACCTCATTCAATCAGAGATTGCCTCGTATTCATTAAAAAAAATACAAGATGTTCGCTGAAAGGAGGAGGTGTTGCGCGAATGGCCCTCTGAGTTCAGTATGCAGATAAGCAAGTTGGAGGAAGGAGCTGTTAGACAAGGTCAATTTGGTTTGTTGCAGGCTGGCTATTAAGTGAGCTGGGAATTTTAGTTTCTTTTTTTGACATGCATTGCCCTT
Source organism: Glandirana rugosa (assembly GCA_018402905.1). Classification (NCBI taxonomy): domain Eukaryota; kingdom Metazoa; phylum Chordata; class Amphibia; order Anura; family Ranidae; genus Glandirana; species Glandirana rugosa. Next base: position 51,169 of record BLSH010379909.1, read on the forward strand.
CCATGTGCTCATTCCTGTAAAGGGCAGTTATAGGTTGGGGTGGTTGCTTTTTGTTTATATAGTTGGTGAATTGTTGCGGGGACACACTGGATACCTTTGTTGCGATTGTGCCATTGTTGGGTGTCCAGTGCATACCTTTAAGTAGGGGTGGGCTCCATCCAGGCATACCTGCCCTTAATCTATCCATTATTATATAAACTATATACCAAAAGTATTGGGACGTCTGCCTTTACACATACATGAACTTTAATGGCATCCCAGTCATATTCCTTAGGGTTCAATACTAAATTGGCCCATCCTTTGCAGCTATAACAACTCTTCTGGGAAGGCTGTCCACAAGGTTTAGGAGTGTGTCTATGGGAATGTTCGACCATTCTTCCAGAAGCGCCTTTGTGAGGTCAGGCACTGATGTTGGACGAGAAGGCCTGGCTCGCAGTCTCTGCACTAATTAATCCCAAAGGTGTTCTATCGTTGTAAGGTCAGGCAAGTCAAGTTTCTCCACTCAAAACTCGCTCATCCATGTCTTTATGGATCTTGCTTTGTACACTGGTCCAAATCATTTGGTGGAGGAGGGATTATGGTGTGGGGTTGTTTTTCAGGGGTTGGGATTGGCCCCTTAGTTGCAGTAAAAGGAACTCTTAAAGCATCAGCATACCAAGACATTTTGGACAATTTCATGCTCCCAACTTTGTGGGAACAGTTTGGGGAAGGTTCCTTCCTATTCCAACATGACTGTGCACCAGATATGGATGAGTGGGTTTGCGGTGGAGGAACTTGACTCACCTGCAAAGAGTCCTGACCTCAACACGATAGATGGAAAAATGGTCAAACATTCCCATAGACACACTCCTAAACCTTGTGGACAGCCTTCCCAGAAGAGTTTAAGCTGTTATAGATGCAAAGGGTGGGCCAACTCAATATTGAACACTACGGACTAAGATTGGGATGCCATTAAAATTCATGTGTGTGTAAAGGCAGGTGTCCCAATACTTTTGGTAATATAGTGTATATGCTCAAACATAGGAGACTCTCAAATTATAGAGTTAGGACTGCAGTACACTGAGGTGTAGTGAAGTGACCGCTGAGGCTTATGCATGTATTTGAAAATGTGTGCAAACTAAACCCCTTGTGAACTGTTAAGCCTCGTACACACGGGACGACGATCGTGTTCAACACGTCATACTCATGACCGTTGTATGCAGAATCGATCGTCTGTGGCCGTGCTTTCAACAGTTGAACATACGACGGTCGTTCGTGGGAGTTGTATGTGCAGACTAGAAAACTTGGTCGTGTCAACAAGCTCGCATACGACCGTTGTATCGTGTGTAGAGCAGCTGTGTTCAACAAAGTTGTATTGTGCTAAACACGCATGTGCCAAGTCCACTTCAACTAACATGAAATTAGATGAAGGAGCCCAAACGGTGACGCTACTTCCTCATTATACGCTTGTTCGCGTCATCACGTTCGGCCGGCCGCAAGTTGTATGTACGACCGTCGTGTGCATGTCAGTAGGCTACATACGACCGTCAACGTACGATTCAACACGGTCATACGCACGATCGTCGTCCCGTGTGTACGAGCCATTAGTCAAGGTCAATTCGAATTGTTGAAGGCTGGCTGCTAAGTGAGCTGGAAATTATTTTGTGTTTTTTTTTGCATGCGCTCCTTGCTGTAAAGGCCAGTTATAGGTTGAGGTGGTTGCCATTTGTTTGTATACCTGAAAGACACCGATGCTCACTGTATATAGCAAGGGCTGCTGCAGTGAATTTCTGCATCCTCAGCAGCCCTCCAAATGTGACATATGAAGAATTAGATGTAATCAAGCTGGACCAATGTAAATTTAAACAAAAGGTAATCCTGGACTTCAGCCTTAAGTTAAGTAGAGGAATTCTAGAAACTGTGTCAGGTTTTTATTGTTTGTTTCCATGGTACAGATTTTTTCTCACTTCCTGTCTGGTAAAAGGCTCAGAGCAGAAAGCCAGGGTCAATCTCTCTAATGGAGCCCCGGATATCAGCAAAATCTTACAGGGGTTCTAATCTTTCTCCATTCTATTCAAAACTGAAAAAACTTTTGGATATAGATAAACTTTAAATAATTTACAATAGGCACACTAGGCAAATGCCTATAAGAACCTCCATCCTAGGGGTGCCTGCTTTCAGGCTTCCAAGGTCACCCCACCTGGACCTCTGTATGAACTGGACCATCAGATTTGACAGCAGCTCCCGACTCTTTCATAAGTTCCACAGTCCTGGGGGTGCCTGCTTTCAGGCGTTCAGGGCCAAACTTATCCATTGATTGATTTACTAAAGGCAAATAGACTGCACTTTGCAAAGTTGCACTCTGCAAGAGCAGTTGCTCCAGAGCTTAGTAAATGAGCTGAAGCTCTGCTGACTCCCATCATCCAATCACATGCAAGAAAAAATGCTGTTTTTTTATTTTCTTTGCACGCGATTGGGTATTCTTTGCATATTGAAGCCTTACCTCATTTATTAAGTTCTGGAGCAACTGCCCTTGCAGAGTACAACTGCACTTTGCAAAGTGCACAGTCTATTTGCCTTTAATAAATCAACCCCTATGCCTTTATGCTCCGACTGGGATGAATTCAATGCTACATTTTCTGTTTTGTTTTGTTTTCTTATTCCTGGGAGGAAACAATGTTAAGGTCCATTTCCTATACCATTTAGGTGAAGATATGGCCAATATAAGGATAATAGGCAGTGGAAAAGCAAAGTACAGTAAGACAGTGGTGATAATGAAATTTTGAAATTTGGTGTGTCACACCTAATGTTCTCTACCAAGCACACTTTGATGTGCCTGTGGACTTCAGCTTGACTATGCTATAAAAAAATATGGAGCTTGTTTATAATTAATGGAGCTATTTCAGTTTCAGCGTTACCACACTAAGACATGCCCGCAGAGTAGTTAGTGCTTGACTACCCTAAAAAATGACCTTGGGCTTGTTTATAATTATCGCTTGAGGTTCAGCACTGTCTGATTTGGCAGTGCCTGCAGACAAAAGCTTGTCTATGTTAAATAAAATTGACCTTGATCTTAAGAACATAATATAAGAATAAAGGACATGGTGTCTTGATACAAACTGAGGGGATGTGCTCTTGACTTATAAATTGGTTTTACAAAAATAAAACCACCTTGGCATAAATATCTTGAGGCTGGGTTCACACTGCCATATGGAGCGGCTCACAACAGGAGTCCGGTGTGTCCATGTTCATCATTTCAGGTTCGATTTCGGTCCGAATTTTTGGCTGAATTCGGACCAGAAGAGGGACGGGGCTCCTGTGCAAATCGCACCGGAGCCGCTCTGGAGATGTGTGAACCGGCTCCATAGAGAGTCCGTCACAATCTCCTGACATGCGCATTGGATGCGGGGGAAACACACATCCAATTTGTAATAGTGTGAACCCAGCCTTAGCCACATAATGTGGTAGATTTACTAAAACTGGGTTTGACAATAAAACCTGGAAGCTGATTGGTTCTATGCAATGTTGCACCAGATTTTGCACTCTCCAGTTTTAGTGAATAATTCCCAAAGTGTATAGCAAACACTATTGTGACTATAAATGCTTTTAATTAACACAACAAAATAATCATTTTTATAAAGTTTGGCTTTTTATTGAAAACAATATAAACATTGAAAAGATAATGATTTTTATCTTGTCTGGATTTTATCATCTGATGTTCTTGCAAATTAACACTGTGGGGATGACCATCCTGTGTATCCAGTATGCCTATCTTTTCAAGGGATTCTAATCTACCGTATTTTCCGGCATATAAGACAACTTTTTATAGTAAAAAGATACCACAAAAATCGGGGGTCATCTTATACGCCGGGTACTGTAGCTTCAGCTAGTTACAGAACGTCCCTATTAAATATTTTAGCCCGCTGCATGTGCCCTAATATGTACTGTAGCTTCTGCTACATACAGAACTTCTCTATTATTAATATTTTAGCTCGCCGGATGTGTATACAGTACCTTTGGCTACTTACAGAACGTCCCTGTGCTGTAACACTCTATGTACTGTGCTGAGCCAATCACGGCAAGCGGTGTATTCTGTTAATGCATACAAAGTCTGCTCGGATTGGCAAAGGTTGTATAAGCCCGCCTCTCTGACTCTCCGAGCAGGCTTTGTATGCAATAATAGAATATATCGCTTGTCGTGATTGCTGAGTCAGAGAGGCGGGCTTATACAACCTTTGCCAATCCGAGCAGGCTTTGTATGCATTAACAGAATACACTGCATGCCGTGATCGGCTCAGCGCGGTACATACAGTTTTACAGCACAGGGACGTTCTGTAAGTAGCCGAAGCTTACTATATACACATCCAGCGGGCTCAAATATTAATAATAGAGAAGTTCTGTATGTAGCAGAAGCGATAGTACTCACTTTGCAATGAATAACCAATTACATGAAAGGAAAATAAAAAGACAGCATTTTTGCTTGCACATGATTGGATGATGGAAGTCAGCAAAGCTTCTCCTCATTTGCTAAGCTCTGGAGGAACTGCACCTGCAGAAAGCACAGTCTATTTGCTTTTAGTAAATCCACCCTATAGCAGTGGCTGAAGCTAATTAAATATTTTTGTGTTTATTTACCATCTCTTCACTGCCGTCTAATGCCAAGAGTGAAAGGCAGTCCCATAAGTCATAAGTCCCCGGATGGGTTCCTCCACAAGGGGGGGATCTTCTCCTGAGTGTATTAAAGGATGACTCTTTGTGAGTCTAAGGCAAACCACTAAATTAACGTTCTTTAGGGATAAGGTTAGAGTTTATCACTACTACAGGTTTGCGCCAAATCCAGGCAAATTTAGCTGAAAGGTTTCAGGTTTTCAGAAAAAAAGAAAAACTACTAAAAATAATACAGTGCACAGCCTTTGCCCAGGTCATCTGAGTGTCAAGAGGCAATAATTTGATGGAATGAATAATTCAGTCACCGTTGTACAAAAAGGTGGACTCACAACAGCCATATTATCCGTGTTTGTTGGAGACAGTTTTTGTTTATAATTTTGGCGTAGTTCCCCATGGCAGTACTTGCCTTCCCATGCCTTTGGCCCTTCAATTGCTTGCTTATTAGCCATACAAATGGCTAGAATTAAATAACAAGATTTGCCCCACATACAGGCATGTAATGGCCATCGGGACTACCAGGAGTTTCCCAGTGGGCCGATGGCTCAGTGGGCCGGTCAGGCGCAGTCCTGGAGCCGCTCCTCACTGACAAGAGTGATCGCGATTTCACTCATGTCACCAAGGAGCACTTGCTGGAGTGAGTATAAGGCTTTCTGCTCCCACCAGCCTACAGGGGGAGATATACAGCTGGCAGACTTTCCTTCCTCTCTCCCCTTATCACTTATCACATGACTGTAGAGAGGAATGAGAAGCTGCTGGGGAGCTATGAGTACACGTGGGAGGGGGAGGAGAGGGGTGACACTCTGATGTGAAGGGGCTGATGGGGACACTGTGATGTGAAGGGGGGGCTGATGGGGACAACGTGATGTGAAGGGGGGGCTGATGGAGACACTGTTATGTGAAGGGGGGGCTGATGGGGACACTGTGATGTGAAGGGGGGCTGA
>BLSH010379909.1:75093-98095 GCA_018402905.1 Glandirana rugosa
GATCTTCCTTCGCGATGTCCGTTATTAGTGTAACCAACATAATATTTACAATTACAGTTATCGGGTATGACATGAAAAGGGTATCATAATCGGTCAAAACACCTTATCTTGTAAGAGGAAGAACTTGTTTGAAAACTAACCGAGTCTTTCCAGTGTACGTCTAATAACATGATCGAGAATGGTACAATGTCCCCTCTCCCTTGAAAAAGATCGACTCTAGTAAGTACTTTCTACCCGCCATTTGTGTCATGTGTAACATCAAGTCCCAAACGTGTTCAGTTTCTTACTTTGAAAGTAATAGTTACATGTCGACTCCGGTTTTCAAAACTGGGAGGGGCCAGCTGAATTCTTTCCCTGCCTAGTTAACTCCTGGTAAGACGAACATAAAACCCACAAAGTCAAGAAGAGCTGCGTCTGTCAGTGAACGTAGGAGAAATTAATATTTGTGTCATTCTCAAAACTTTTGGCCTCAGCTGTACATTGATAATGAAAGTTTCATTCTTTGACTTGTGCAAACCCTGAACTACAATGTGTACTGTGTTTACCGCCCATCTTTCATGAATGATCTCAGCTAGAAAAAGTTCCCTCTCCCCTGTAACATGGTAAGAGCTAGTACAATAATCTGCATGTGACCTTTCTGAGCCAATCAAAAGTTTGTTCAAGAAGGAGAATGTTCTATTCCACAAAACTGGCTAATACTATGGGAAAAGTACAGTATGGGCTATTGACATTAACATTTATAATACAACCAATGTGATTATTGCCTGTAGCGCTTCCTTCTAGTTATACACACATAAGAATCATGTTCTGGCATAAGAATGGTTTACTAATATAAACCCACGTTTCTCCCAGTCACCACTGTGAAAACGTCTACTGTAGACCTACACTGTACCCCAATTATATGCATTCTTCAATAAGTGCTTTTTGAGATGGGTGGAGGTTATGTTTTACCAAAACTATACTAAGATCTGCCTACTCATCAACATTTGTCAGTACTTGTCTGTCTCACTCTATTTATTATCAATTGTGTTCATCCATCACAGACGGGTCCTTGTTCACAATTGTATTGTACATTATTGGCCATCACATTGTTAGAATACAGCAGTGAATTGGAACTTACAGATTTATGACTTTTTGCAGATATTGTCTTCATCTTGTCAGGATCCCAGATAACAACATCAGCATCTGACCCAACTGCGATTCGCCCTTTTCTTGGGTAGAGGTTGAAGATTTTGGCAGCATTTGTGCTGGTAACTGCTACAAACTGATTTTCATCCATTTTCCCAGTAGCCTGTAAAATTCACAAAATGTTAATATCAGAACGGTCTACCTAATAAAACATCCTCTGCAGTGCAGTATTAGGGCAGATTGCAACTTTCTGTATTCATTGGAGGATTCTGCCTCCATGCGAAGCTACATCCTCTCTTCTGTAGGTACTCGGCGCATAGCACAGCCTGGATCTCAGTGATCCACCCTGACCAGCTGTTCACAGCACATGTACGTCTCAATGGTTCCTGTATAAAGAAACTGCAAGTTCAGGTTTCCCTGCTGGAGGGTTTTGCCACCAAGAGTAAATGTAGCTGGAAAGCTCATGTACCATCCCACAGATCTGAGCCCTTCCAGTGTGTTGTACTGCAACACTAATAGGTCCTTTGCTCACAAATTGGTAACTCAGCTGAGTCTAGCTGAAATATTGTCTGAATAGGCAGCATTGCAGAATGATAAAGACCTATAAAATATTCTGCTGAATTAGCCTGTCTGAGAATGAGCACACATTTTCAAGGGGATTTTAAAATGAATCTGCACTTTTCTTGCAAGGTAAAGCAACAAAACTGACCTAAAGTGGTTGTAAACCCTCACATATACCCAGTGAAGTGACTAACCCCAAGTGATACACAAAGATGAAACAAAATCTCCTATATAAATTGTACCTGTTTATCTGTTGGCTTCAGCTATTTTGAAGTGCAGAATTTACAGTGCCTTGAAAAAGTATTCATACCCCTTGAAATTTTCCACCTTTTGTCATGTTGCAACCAAAAACGTAAATATATGTTATTGGGATTGTATGTGATAGATCAACACAAAGTGACACATAATTGTGAAGTGGAGGGACAATGATAAATTGTTTTCAATTTTTTTTATAAATAAATATCTGAAAAGTGTGACGTGCATTTGTATTCACCCCCTTTACTCTGATGCCCCTAACTAAAATCTAGTGGAACCAATTGCCTTCAGAAGACACCTAATTAGTAAATAGAGTCCACCTGTAAGTAATGTAATCTCAGTATATATACAGCTGTTTTGTGAAGCCCTCAGAGGTTTGTTAGGGAACCTTAGTGAACAAACAGCATCGTGAAGGCCAAGGAGCACACCAGACAGGTCAGAGATAAAGTTGTGGAGAAGTTTAAAGCAGGGTTAGGTTATAAAAAACATATCCCAAGCTTTGAATATCTCACGGAGCATTTTTCAATCTATCATCCGAAAATGAAGAGTATGGCACAACAGCAAACCTACCAAGACATGGCTATCCACCTAAGCAGACAGGCCAGGCAATCAGAGCATTAATCAGAGAAGCAACCAAGAAAAGAGGCCCATGGTAACTCTGGAGGAGCTGCAGAGATCCACAGCTCAGCTGGGAGAATCTGTCCACAGGACAACTATTGGTCCTGCACTCCACAAATCTGACCTTTATGGAAGAGTGGCAAGAAGAAAGCCATTGTTGAAAGAAAGCCATAAGAAGTCCCGTTTGCAGTTTGAAGCCATGTAGGGGACACAAAGCAAAACGCTATGTGTGACGGAAAACCAACACTGCACATCACGCTGAACACACCATCTCCACCGTGAAACATGGTGGTGGCAGCATTATGTTGTTGGGATGCTTTTCTTCAGCAGGGACAGGGAAGCTGGTCAGAGTTGATGGGAAGATGGATGGAACCAAATACAGGGCAATCTTAGAAGAAAAAAAGGTGCTGCGGGGTCTCCCCCTCCCTCTCGTATTGGATGACAGTGTACAGGACTGGGGCAATACGTGCTCACAGACCCCGCAAGGGCTACCCCAGGAAGTACTAGGTTATATTTACCAGACAAATTGGATAGCACAATTGAATTGCTGCCTGTTACCTTCAATCAGTACTCAGGAATCCATTACAGTTACCCTAACACAAAGGGAGCCCATTTAGGTCACTACATCTGAATTCAGACAAAAAGCAAAAAAACAAAAAAAGTTCCGAGCTCAACTTACCGACCAGTCTGCCACCAAGCCAAATTCACCTGTCTAACAGTTCAGCGTTTAAAAGACAGGGGATTGGTTACACACATTTGCAAGTGTATGCGTAAGCTGCAGGCCCCGACAAGGCTCCCTGTATACTGCAGACCTAACTCTATATAAGAGGCTTCACAGTGGAAGCACATACAATTGAATGGATAGATGACTCTGAATTCACCTGTACTGGGAGGTCCGTAGCATACCTTGGTCATGATTGAATGAGGCAATTATCGCTCTTTTTCCACTTGATACACGCCGTCCCAGGATAGTATTATTCTACCTTTTTCCAGTTACTTGTGTGTCCCCACACCTGGCATATGCACCTTGAGGCTCGGCGGGGGCGCGGCTGACCGGGTTTACCCTCTTTGGTTTTGGGGGGAGGGGGAGTGTACGAATTCCCAATCATGCAAAAGCGTAAGCTCCTGAAGAAGTGACCAGAGTGTCACGAAACATGTAGAGCACTTCATTCCAATCAAGACAGTCAAGTGGACCCTTTCTCCTTTTCCCTGAGTGGGAATGTACCAATACAGTTATGAATTAATGTTACGCATTACTGTTATGTAATACTTTCTCTACTTCCTTTGCGGGACCACCTAGACTGTTGTTTATGTTTTTCTAAACTGTTTCTAATAATTGTACCAGTGGGTACCCCTTTGGTAGGGGACCCACATTTTTTAATGTAGATCAATAAACTACGCTTTTTATACTACCTTGAGTATGTGCCGATAAAGTCCATATTTTTCCAAATTTTCTTAGAAGAAAACCTGTTAGAGTCTGCAAAAGACTTGAGACTGGGGCGGAGGTTCACCTTCCAGCAGGACAACGACCCTAAACATACAGCCAGAGCTACAATGGAATGGTTTAGATCAAAGCATATGCATGTGTTAGAATGGCCCCAGTCACAGTCCAGTTGAGAATCTGTGACAAGGCTTTGAAATTGCTGTTTACAGAAGCTCTCCGTCCAATCTGACAGAGCTTGAGCTATTGTGCAAAGGAGAATGGGCAAAAATGTCCTCTCTAGATGTGCAAAGCTAATAGAGACATCCCCAAAAAGACTTGCAGCTGTAATTACACTGAAAGGCGGTTCTACAAAGTGTTGACTCGGTGGGGGGGGGGGGGGGGGGTGAATACAAACGCACCCACACTTTTCACATATTTATTTGTAAAAAAAAAATTAAAAACCATAATTTTCCTTCCACTTCACAATTAGACCAACACAAAGTGGCGCATATCATATAAAATCCCAATAAAAAACTTTTTTGGTTGTAACATGACAAAATGTGGAATCGTTCAGGGGTATGAATACTTTTTCAAGGCACTGTAAATAGCTTGTCTGAGCTTTCACAAAGCAGGGGGCAGGGACCTGAATTTACATTCTTCAGAGCTCAGTTACGGCTGTTTAGAGGGAAGGGACACCCCTATTTGAGTCTTTGAGACATCTCTCTCAAAGAGGCTGTAAAACTGGGTTAACGTTTTTATGCAAATATAGCTGAGATACAACGTGAAGAACGGTCCCAGTTTTTTTTTTTTTTTTTTTTTTTTTTTTTTGGTTGAACTAGATGGACGTTTGTCTTATTTCAACTAAACTATGTAACTTTGGGGTAGAGATTTGATTACCCAATGAAATATCTCTTTAAGTTTCCTAATCAATTTAAAGAATAATTCCAGGTATGGATATTTTATACATATTTCACTGGTCTAGCTTGGACCACTGTAACTATATATATATACCATACCTGGCCAATGCCCCTGGAAGCTGGAAATAACTGAAGTAGGCATCACCACTACTCCAGTGATCTCTACTTGCTTCTGGGTTCCATGCCAGCTTGCATGATAGTACACAGAATCCTTTAAGGTAAAGACCAGAAAAGTACCTGCGCTGTGGAAAATAAAACTAAAGAGAGCAGCTGGTATAACAGGTAAACCTTAAATAACTGAATGCAATACATAAATTACCACGCTCATCAAATTACAGCAATCCACCCTGTAGGGGCATCCCTCACATATGGTTATAGTGTTATGGAAAACACCTGCTGTGTGTTAAAATCATAGCGCTAACTAAGCAGAATGTCCAAAGTCATATAAACCAATAGGCATCAATGGTGACTATGCAGGTAGGATTACTCAAACTCTGCTTGCAAATAATCAGTGACTATTTGCAAGCAGAGTTTGAGCAATCCTACCTGCATAGTCACCATTGATGCCTATTGGTTTATATGACTTTGCACATTCTGCTTAGCTGGCATGATGCTTTGTGAACACAGGAGGTCAGCCTCTCAGCACAGGCACCATTCAGAGAATACTTAGCATTTTCTCAATTAAAGCGGTTGTCTACCCTTTATAGAGATTTTAGGAGATATTCCCCCTCCAAGCAGCTGCGGTGTCACTGCGCATGCACTGTGTATGTCCCGATGCATGCTCCGTGATGTCCCGGCAAAGGCCCGGCGCATAGCGCCGGACCTTGTCGGAGAGGCAGGCTTCCACGCGCATGCGTGGGAGTGACGTCTCACGGTTCCGGCCAGTCACAGTGCCGGAGCCACGTACCCGGAAGCAAGATCTAAGGGAAGATGTCCGCTCCCTCAGAGGGGACCGAGCATCCCGGTCGGATCTTCGTTTCAAGGTGAGTATTTCATAATGAGTTAGTATGAGGTGCATGCTAGCTCATTATCCTATTGTCTTGCAGGTTTTTTTTTGTTTTGTTTTTTTCACAGGGTAGACAACCACTTTAATGTAAACCATTCTATGATTGGACAAGGTGGGGAGTGTGATGTCATAGCCTAGCCTTTCCACCTTGTCCAATCAGAGAATGCTTTCCATCTGTTAACCACTTCACGACCACCCTATAGCAGTTTTACTGCTACAGGGCGGCCTGACCCCCTATAGTCAGACTGCATCAGGCCAGCCACTCAGCACAGGATCCAGAAGAAAGTGAGGATCGCTGGAGTTGTGGTGTCTCCTTCAGATATTTCCAGCTCCCAGGGGCATCAGCCAGGTATGGCATATACATAGTTATGTTGGTCCAAGCTGGACCAATGTAACTATATAAAAATATGCCATGCCTGGAATTCATCTTTAAAAATATGACTTTTCCACTGTTCATTCTCTATCACTGGGAGCCATGTAGCTACTATTAATAAATAGCTAATGTATGACGGTGCTATTACTTACCACGGCTTTATCCCATACAATGGTCATCCTCTCCTCTATACCATTCACTCCTTCTGGAATTAAAGTGAAGTTATCTTTTCCTATGGCTTTCTGTGCCGTGCTGTAAGAACAGTGTCCACTTCCCGTCACCTGGAGATCACCACTGCAAGAAATGCCATGCTCTGTATTAGTGTACTGTAAATACAATCACATACACACCCAAATTAATTTTTAGTATTTTAAATATGTAGGCTAGAGCCTTAGATGTGCGCAGCCTATTGCATTAGGGTGTGCACCCCAAAGCTCAAACACGCATGCCTTTCTCTGCAGCCTCAGCTGCACGGGACAGTGAATGAATGGGAAGTGCTCTGTGCTGAGCAGCTTCCTTTTCATTCACAAACTGAAGCACAGTAAACAGTTTACTATGCTTCAATTATGAATGAACACAGTGAGCCTGTGTGTTAATTTAGAAAATGAAGGGGCTGTTAAATTATATGTTTACTAGCCCCCCCCCCCCTCTCTATCCTGAAACATCCACCACAGTAGCTGGGGGAGAAGAGATTAGAATAGGAAAGCCAGCAGAACTGTAGGGCGTGGAGCCAGCATGTAGTGATTAGGGTGTGCCCAAACAAACCTGGCACAACCCCTGCGCACGCCTATGGATAGAGCCCTATGAATGGGATACTCAGAAGGGAAGTACAGTGCTTTGTTTATTCAGTGAACCCATATTTTGATTTATTATTGCAGTGCCTATCGATTTTTTAGTAATTTTCCCATTTTTCCATGCTTAAATACAGGGATTTCAGACTTTAGCCAATAGACATAGCTCTCAGTGACTCTGTGGAATTTCTCTGCCCTCACAAAAGTCAGTACACCCCTCACATTTTTATAAATATTTTATTATATCTTTTCATGTGACAACACTGAAGAAATTACACTTTGCTACAATGTAAAGTAGTGAGTGTACAGCTTGTATAACAGTGTAAATTTGCTGTCCCCTCAAAATAACTCAACACACAACAAAAGTGAGTACACCCCAAGTGAAAATGTCCAAATTGGGACCAATTAGCCATTTTCCCTCCCCGGTGTCATATGACTCGTTAGTGTTACAAGGTCTCAGGTGTGAATGGGGAGCAGGTGTGTTAAATTTGGTGTTATCGCTCTCACTCTCCTACTGGTCACTGGAGGTTCAACATGGCACCTCATGGCAAAGTACTCTCAAAGGATCTGAAAAAAGTTTGCTATACATAAAGATGGTCTAGGCTATAAGAAGATTGCCAAGACCCTAAAACTGAGCTGCAGCAGTTTAACAGGACAGGTTTCACTCAGAACAGGCCTCGCCATGGTCGGCCAAAGAAGTTGAGTGCACGTTCTCCGCATCATATCCAGAGGTTGTCTTTGAAAAATAGATGTATGAGTGCTGCTAGCGTTGCTGCAGCGTTTGAAGGGTGGGGGGGGGGTCAGCCTGTCAGTGCTCAGACCATACTCTGCACACTGCATCAAATTGGTCTGCATGGCTGTCGTCCCAGAAGGAAGCCTCTTCTAAAGATTATGCACAAGAGAGCCCGCAAATAGTTTGCTGAACACAAGTAGACTAAGGACATGGATTACTGGAACCATGTCCTGTGATCTGATGAGACCATGAAAAATGTATTTGGTTCAGATGGTGTCAAGCGTGTGTGGCGGGAACCAGGTGAGGAGTACAAAGACAAATGTGTCTTGCCTACAGTCAAGCATGGTAGTGGGAGTGTCTTGGTCTGGGGCTGTATGAGTGCTGCTGGCACTGGGGAGCTACAGTTCATTGAGTGAACCATGCATGCCAACATGCACTGTGACATACTGAAGCAGAGCATGATCCCCTCCCTTCAGAGACTGGGCCGCAAGGCAGTATTCCAACATGATAACGACCCCAAACAAACCTCCAAGACGACCACTGCCTTGCTAAAGAAGCTGAGGGTAAAGATGATGGACTGGCCAAGCATGTCTCTAGACCTAAACCCTATTGAGCATCTGTGGGGCATCCTCAAATGGAAGATGGAGGAGCACAAGGTCTCTAACATCCACCACCTCCGTGATGTCATCATGGAGGAGTGGAAGAAGACTCCAGTGGCAACCTGTGAAGCTCTGGTGAACTCCATGCCCAAGAGGGTTAAGGCTGTGCTGGAAAATAATGGTGGCCATGCAAAATATTGACATTTTGGGCCCAATTTGGACATTTTCACTTAGGGGTGTACTCACTTTTGTTGCCAGTGGTTTAGACATTAATGGCTGTGTGTTGAGTTATTTTGAGGGGACAGCAAATTTACATTGTTATACAAGCTGTGAACTCACTAGTAGCAAAGTGTCATTTCTTCAGTGTTGTCCCATGAAAATATATAATAAAATATTTACAAAAATGTGAGGGGTGTACTCACTTTTGTGAGATACTGTAAACTGACTATAGTCATTCCGGGCAAAGTGACCATGTCTGTGCACGGCTACCCTTCCAACACACTGATACTCACCACTCCATCAATCCCTTACCATGCCTTCCTCACTGCGAGCTTGTTCAAATAATGTGACCTCCTCCCATGATGCACTGTCACATGATCAAAGGGAAATGTTATCGCTCCCTCTAGGTGGTGACACCAGCCAACCCTGGTTATTTTGGTGGTGATTATGACAGAACAACAAATTGCTTAGGAGCTCTGAAGAGTATATGTGGGTGGGGGAAGCTATATACAGACACTTTCACTTTGCCCTGAGTAACTGTTGAGATAAGACATCAGCCACACAAGCAGTGCATTGTTTTAATGAGTTGGCCAACTCACAGTCTTGTATTGTGTGAGTTTGATGCCTGTGTCCCCACTGGAGAGATTTCTCCTTAGATTCTGTGCCTGTGACAACACAATAAGTGAAGGAGAATGATCCCAATGGAGACAAAGATGGCAATAAAAGCCTAACAGAGGTTATATTCCTTTCACACAACAAAACTACACAGTTTTGGTTGGAGTTTTAAAGAAATTTATTAATCATAGATAACGTTGGAAAACCCCATCCTGCATTGTGCCCATGATATTTATGGCCCTATTAGTGTTTCTGAATCCAAGCATATCTTCCTGGGCTGCCACTTTGTTGTACAGCTTAGTGTGGCAGATTTCAGCCCAGGCAAGGCTGACTGCTCAAGGTGCCAGGAAGTAAAAGCTTTCTTTGGCTGATAAGATAGCCATGAGGTTTTTTTTTTTAAATATATAATTAAATAAATATGAAAATCAACTGCAGGAGAGGATATTCACTGTAAGTGTAGGTCTTACCATGACAACATAGTTGTCAAATAATCTGGGGTGGTTGGGTCTGGGCTAAGAGGAGGAGAAGTGACGAATGCAGCAGCCTTTGCCCAGTTTTTGCTCCAGTAATGCGTCCCGTCTGTTCCTAAACTGGCGGTAATGGGCTCTCCAAACACTATCGCTCCTGAAACCAAGAGAACCAATAGTTATATAATCACACTATTCAGTTATTACAAAGAATGGTAGAATGTATGTGTAGACACTATCAAAGTAACCCGTAAACAGTGCCAGGAAAGGGTTCTTTAGGTCTCAAGTAAAAAGAAAAATACCAAAATGACCTATCCGCCATGTATGTATGGTCCTTGCTTTGTGCACTGGTCCAAATCATTTGGTGTGGGGGAGGGGTTATAGTGCGGGATTGTTTTTCAGGGGTTGGGTTTGGCCCCTTAGTTCCAGTGAAGGAAACTCTTAAGGTGTCAGCATACCAAGACATTTTGGACACATTTCATGCGCCCAAATTTGTAGGAACAGTTTGGGGATTGTCCCTTCCTGTTCCAACATGACTGCGCACCAGTGCACAAAGCAAGGTCCATAAAGACATGGATGAGTGAGTTTGAGGTGGAGGAACTTGGTTGGCCTGCACAGTCCTGACCTCAACCTGATAGAACACCTTTGGGATGAACAGCTATCCCAGAAGAGCTGAAGCTGTTATAGCTGCAAAGGGTGGGCCAACTCAATATAGAACCCTACAGACTAAGACTGGGATGCCATTAAAGTTCATCTGCGTGTAAAGGCAAGCGTCCCAATACTTTTGGTAATATAGTGTAGGATAACATGCTTGGGAGTTTACTGGCTGTAGAAAAAATGCCAGAAGCCAAGAACAGCAGCTGTAAAAATGTCCAGTGTGCATGAGGCCTTAGAGGCAAGATATATTTCTAACGTAGGGCATTGTTTCCAATTAGCAATTTTAACAAATTTTCTAAAGCTGACTGGGATGCTATTATGCAAATTATCTAAACCAGAAAGCCAAAATAATCTGTGTGTCCAACCTGCTAATAAATAACTAATGCTAGTAAGAGCCATGCTGTATGACCACACCTTACTACCAACATCTATGACATTGTTTGGAGAAGAACTCACTAACACCTTATTTGCGAATTTATGCAGTCAGAGAGGGTTATAACCCTGTCAGGTATTTTGTTTGCCATCTGTGTCCCATTAGGGAGATTTTCCTCTACTTCCTATACCATAGTGACAACAGGAAGTGAGAAGGAAATTCCTCCAAAGTAAGGGAAATCCTTGATATTCACCAAAACTTCTGTCCCTATTGGAAGATTTCCTTTCATTTTCACTTTTGGTGATACCGGTCAACAGGACAAATAGAGAGGGTGAACCTCCCAAAGGGGAAAATAGACAGCAATAAAAACCCAACAGGTATTCTAATCCATCTCCACTCTGTCTAAAACAAGCAAACAAACAAAAAAATAAAAAAGTAAAGCTTTGCATTCAGTTGTATTTGTTATTTAAGTGAACAGTATGTCAAAGGGAGCAAACACCTAACCTTTCTTCCTGGCTTGTGCGATAGCATCAGAGGCACTCTTGCTCATCACTTTGGTAATGTACACTGGACAGTTGATTTGACCTGCTATAGCTATGGCTCGGAATACGGCCTCCGCCTCAAGCTGTCAGAGAACACAAAAACATTTGTCATTACAAAGTATGCACTAAACTGTTTATATACATACAATGCAATATGGAGGAATGCTGTCTCCATGTGGGAAATTGAGCATTTCACCAAATGCAACACATCGTAAGGATGGGAGTCCAGGTCAGGAGTAAAGTAGTTAAAAGCACAATGATATATAATGACTAATAGGCCATCAGAGCCAGTCAAATGTAATGTTACTGAAATCAAATCAGTGAAAGATACTTGGGTATATAGGATACTTCAAGGGCTTTACATAGAAATCATGCTGCCCTAGGCACACTTGAATGATAACACCTTGTTGCACAAGCTCTGCTCCTTGTTTAATGTGATTTTTTGGCAAAAAGACTACTAGAATGTACTCATGGAAGCAGTATGGCATAGCTCCCAACTGTCCCTGATTTCGAGGAACTGTCCCTGATTCCGAGGGACTGTCCCTGATTTCGAGTGACTGTCCCTGATTTTGAGGGGCTGTCTCTGATTTGGAACAAAGTCCCTCTGTCCCTCTTTCCTTCTCATTTGTCCCTCATTTTGGTCTGATCTATATAATTGTGTACAAAATGCAATTTTTATCTTTTAAAAAGTGTTCCCAGTGCTAAACCTTTCATCCAATTTATATATTGCTGCATTTGTAAATTTCAAAACCAGTATAAAGGAATAGTAGTGGTAAAAAAATACACTTGTGGGTTTAACTAATCAATTTCTTGATATAATCCTCCTTTAAGGGGGCATGGCAGGGGGTGTGTCCTATGCCTACATACTTTTGCTAATGGGTGTCCATCATTCCCATCTTAGAAAGTTGGGAGGTATGTGTATGGGGTCTGACTAATATGCAGAGCCACCTTTTATCTATACAGACCACCACACAAGAGAAATGAGAGATGTTTCCTAAACTGCAGTGAGTCTTCTGACTCATCCCAATATCCCCTGCACCTCTTACTCCTAACAGTTTTCTTGCTGAATTTAGCTACATATACTCAGAGGTCCAGAAAAATAGAAAAAAGTTACACAATTCAAGCTAGTACACGCTATAAGAAAATCGGATGAACAATCATCCGGTTTTCATTGATAATCCACAGCAGGTCGAAACTGAGGATGGTCACAATTGTGCTACAATTCTCGAACAATAAAGGCTTTTTTTGTTGTTTAATATTTCTGATCATGTGCAGTTTTTCATGTCTGATTTTTCTTGTATGAAAACAGTACACATTAAAGCGGTAGTAAACCCATCCATTTAACAGTTTAAAAACCAGTTACATTTCCAGCACGTGCCGTAAATCTAACACTCCAATTGGTTGTGCTCTAAACCAAACTGTCAAACCATCCAATGGCTGGTGTCATAACTGATCACATGTGCAGCATCATGGCAGTTGTAGATTAAACAGAGGCCAAGATGGCAGCTTCCTTGGCTGAAAATGATAGGAGGCTTTACTACCACTTTAAGAAAAAACTAGTTAATTCTGTTCACATACGAGAAACATTTTGGAGTTTGTCCCTTTCGAAATTTTAGTTTCGTGGGTCAAACCAGATGACGAAAGTTGTGTACACACTATACAAAAATCGAACAGTCTGTCTGAATATGGAATTGTTTGTTCGATTTTCTTAATAGTGTGTACCCCACTTAAGACTTGGTACTGCGCTGTCCAACCCTGCTGCCCTAGCTACAGGCCAATGAGTGCCATTATGGTAAATACATACTTCTTCTAGGCACACCTAAAAATGACTAGGGATAAGCAGAGTGATTTTGGTCAATTTAATTTTGCTGCAAATTTGCTGAGAATTAGGGGAGACAACCGTAATTTTTTCTATATGAGCTTCAATAGCAATATTTACTGTCTACTTGGAGTCAGAGGGAACCACTGAGAGTAGTGGGGGACCAGGACATTGATACTCCTGCAAGGTTTGTATGTCACTGCCTACAACCTAAGTTGTGAAATTTGGCTTGGATTGGCTTTTTCTTCCCTTTTATATGATGTTTTCTTTATTTCTTGCTCTATGTATGGGAGACAACTGTACTTATGTGTCAATCCCACTATGTTTTGTATAATCCCCCCCCCCCCCTTTTTTTGTAAGAAAAAATAAAAATTATTGGAAAAGAAAATCATACTTTTTCCTGTTCAATCTTCTAATAAAACTGTATTGAAGATGTATACAACAGCCCAATCTTGACTTCACAGTTGATTGGTAGTCAGTTAGTAGAACAGTGAGGGAAAAAAGTATTTGATCCCTTGCTGATTTTGTACGTTTGCCCACTGATAAAGAAATGATTAGTCTATAATTTTAATGGTAGGTTTATTTTAACAGTGAGAGACAGAGTAACAACAAAAAAATCCAGAAAAATGCATTTAAAAAAAGTAATAAATTGATTAGCATTTTAATGCGTAAAATAAGCATTTGACCCCTTTGCAAAACATGACTTAGTATTTGGTGGCAAAACTCTTGCTGGCAATCACAGAGGTCAGACGTTTTTTGTAGTTGGCCACCAGGTTTGCACACATCTCAGGAGGGATTTTGTCCCACTTCTCTTTGGAGATCCTCTTTAAGTAATTTTTGAGGCTGACGTTTGGTAACTCAAACTTTCAGCTCTCTCCACATATTTTCTATGGAATTAAGGTCTGGAGACTGGCTAGGCCACTCAAGCACCTTAATGTGCTTCTTCTTGAGGCACTCCTTTGTTGCCTTGGCCGTGTGTTTTGGGTCATCGTCATGCTGGAATACCCATCCACGACCCATTTTCAAAGCCCTGGCTGAGGGAAGGAGGTTCTCGCCCAAGATTTGACGGCACATGGCCCCTTCCATCATCCCTTTGATGCGGTGAAGTTGTCCAGTCCCCTTAGTAGAAAAACTACCTAAAGCATAATGTTTCCACCTCCATGTTTGATGGTGGGGATGGTGTTCTTGGGGTCATAGGCAGCATTCCTCCTCCTCCAAACACAACGAGTTGAGTTGATGCCAAAGAGCTTGATTTTGGTTTCATCTGACCACAGCACTTTCACCCAGTTCTCCTCTGAATCATTCAGATGTTCATTAGAAAACTTCAAACGGGCCTGTACATGTGCTTTCTTCAGCAGAGGGACCTTGTGGGTGCTGCAGGATTTCAGTCCTTCACAGTGTAGTGTGTTACCAATTGTTTTCTTGGTGACTATGGTCCCAGCTGCCTTGAGATCATTGACAAGATTCCCCCGTGTCGTTCTGGGCTGATTTCTTACTGTTCTCATGATCATTGAATCTCCACGAGGCGAGATCTTGCAAGGAGTCCCAGACCAAGGAAGATTGACATTTATTTTGTGTTTCCTCCATTTGCAAATAATCGCACCAACTGTTGTCACCCTCTCACCAAGCTGCTTGGCGATGGTCTTGTAGCCCATTCCAGCCTTGTGTAGGTCTACAATCTAGTCCCTGACATCCTTGGACAGCTCTTTGGTCTTGGCCATGATGGAGAGATTGGAATATGATTGATTGCTTCTGTGGACAGGTGCCTTTTATACAGGTAGCAAGCTGAGATTAGGAGCACTCCCTTTAAGAGTGTATAGAAGACACCTGGTGCCATAAATCTTGCTGATTGATAGAGGATCAAATACTTATTTCACTCATTAAAATGCAAATCAATTTATAATGTTTTTATTTTTGTTGTTATTCTGTCTTTCACTGTTAAAATAAACTTACCATTAAAATTATAGACTGATCATTTCTTTGTCAGTGGGCAAACATACAAAATCAGCAGGGATCAAATACTTTTTTTCACTCACTGTATACTTTTCTGGTGATTATTTGCTATCATATTTACACATTTCTACAAGCTGATTGACATTTACAGAAATTTAGTATGGCCAGAGCTTTGGTTACGACAGTTCCTCTTTGCCCAGTGCTGCTATCCAAGACTGATCTATCAATAATTAACATGGAGCCCTGAGTCAATCAAACTCTTAAATCTGTGTATTATCTGAAGTGATCCAGCTTCTACTTGCATATCTGATAATTGCCATGTATGCTGTTATTTTTTTTCTGTAAATTCAAATTTTCTCTTTCAAAACAGTCTCTCAGCAGACTCAATAATTTCCTGTGGGGTGAAAAACAAGTATAAACTAATGAAAAAAATATAACCACCAAGGAGATCTGAAAGTAGCATGTCTCTCCAATGAAAATTTTATCATCTACACGGCATAGCCAAATTACACACCCTCTTGATCTTTCAAGGACAATCTGTTCATCTGTTAAGTTTTTGAGAGCTTAAATAATTCAGTGCTCCAAAATTTAGCTGATTCATTTTAAAATACAGGCAAGCCTGGATCGGTCAAATGCGTATAATCGTTTTTTCACATTTTCTAAACTGTGTTCCTAAAACCCAACCCTGCATCAGTGACTCTTAATAGCGGCAGTCCAGAAAAATAGTTTTACCATATTAATTTGTCAAAGTCAGTTCCAAAAAAAAACAGCAAATATGTTTTGAATAAATTTCTGGATGCTCTATTTGGCAAAATGTAATGATTCCTTATCTTTTAGTATGTGAGACACTTCACTGACACCTAATATTGATGCATTGTAAACACAATTAGCATAATTTTATCTTCGAAATTAAATAACTAATGGGAAATGGTTGCATTTTTATGCAGGTACTACCAAAGCTTCAAGCTTAAATGTACAAAGCTATTTTAAAAGGGACACTTTCACAGGTTCTGTTTGGATCTATGTGTTGTGATACCACAATGCACAGCAACACTGCGGTACAATGCATTGCCATTCATTTTGATTGCCACCCCAATACAGTAACACATTAACGTGCAAGGCACTCACACCGCATTGAAAAAAATGGCTCATGACTGTGTTGTGGTATGTTGGCAGCCCATTCAAAATCAATGTGCTGCCTTAATACAACACATGTTAATGTGCAACAGAAGAAGCAGTAACACATGGAAACAAATCCATGTCTGTGCAGGAACCTCTCTCAGATTATTACATATGATACCAATTTTTAGCAGTCAGAATGTTGCATTGTCACTCCCAGTAGTGACTTGGGAACATAAAGAAGGAGTTCTGGGAGGGGAGCTGAGCTGCTAAGATAAGGACTTGAATGATTTCAGTGCTTCTACTGTGAACTTTGAGGATGGATTTCTTCACGGCAAATGCAGTTACACAGGTCAGCGAGAGCTTGTTTTAAAATGAATTTACTACTTGTTAGGAATATGAAAATACTTATATGTCCATAGCCTGGCCACAGGTTCACTTTCAGGTTCAGGATACCTCTTCTGGCCGGCTCAGCGCGTGTCCTTCAGGTCCAGTGATTCCCATTTCCAGGATCCGCTTTTGTTCCTAGTCATTAGAAATTGTAATGTTATTTTTTACATGTGAAAATGCATAGGAAAGTACTGTCACAACATGCAATTAAAATAAATGAAAATATCACAAAAAGGAAAGAAGTAATAAAATGCCAACGGGGCATCAAAGGAGGTGTTGCCACACCACTGAACTCTGTCTCTATCCCTCCTGAATTCATAGCATTATATAGGTTTGTTAAATCTAAAGGAGATTGTACAATCAGATTGTAATGCATTTATCTGCACAGTGGAGGTGTGCTCCTGATGTTAGCACCCTGGGTTCTTTACACATTTGAAATGTACTGTGACATGTCATCATGTGGGGAATATCTTACCCTGTCCTTCTGAGGACTGTCCCATTTTTTAATTCCTTGGGCCATTACAGAAGGTTTGGATGTTCAGCAACAGACTAGAGAAGTGGGTATCCAGCCAAGGGTTAAGTAGAAATCCCACTGCAAAAGTTTAATGAGGTCCCCATCAGTGGTATTTGAACTATAATATAGACCTATTTATACCTCTACAGGAATCTGAATGCTCTAGAACATTGGTGATTCACAGGCGAAAATGCACCCATTTACATACCCCTAGCTCTGGAGGTAATGGTGCTTATCCAATACTGTACACCTACAGTAACAGAACCTAAAATGAACACTTCCAGGTTATAGTCAGGAAATATGGCCTACTCCAAAACTTTACTTCTCTTCATTAGTCAATGCTGTGCTATCGACCAAAGGATAGGAGCTTCTCCCTCATGGTAGAATGGTACTTAGCTGGTTTGGGTGGCTGGAACGTGTGATTACTGCTCAAAAATGTAGCCGGAACTTCCTAATGCCTAAGCCAGTATTCGCAACAACCTATCAGTGAGAGGGGAAAAGTTATATTGTCATGGAGCAATACTTTTATAGCCCCTCTTTACACATGTGCTAGGGAGCCCCCCACTCCAAGGCCCCATAGGAGTCCCATTGGCTGCAATGTCTGTAAATATGGTTAAGGGTGTTTTGAAGACAAAGCCATCATCTGGTCTTAAGACCTGTGCAATTCTCCAGGCTTCACATGTCTAATAAAATCCTTGATTATTGACAGAATTACCTCCATGGAAGCTCACAAAGTGACTACATAACTAAGGAGCAAGATGGATTTGCTATGGGATCTCTTCCTGTTTTACAACTATGGGCAGACAGACTTGTGGTGTGGGGACCATACAGAGCACATTGTGGACCCGGGTGCATATCTGAATCTGGCAGAACCCCAAACTCTCTTGGTAAGAGTGTGGTTAATGACAGTTCTGCTATGTGGCCTACATACTACTAGTTCTGTGCTGGATGAACATAAAATAAATCATTGATAGCGAAGTTCTTAAAACACTATAAATCAATTTGCTGCCACCTCGATCATCAATCCACCATAAAATGGTTAGAAGTATAGGAACTGATGCAGAATGAGAATTAGATTCATTAGATTAATCTAAAATAATAAATAGATGTGATTCACCTGCAGGGAATGGGATTATCTGACATCCAATAAATCAAGGAGTAGGGCTCATGGAGGATATAATTACAAATACTTTTGGCTGCCAGAAAGCAAGCTATGTCCTGAATACTAAAAGCAGAGTGCAGATATACATGTGCCTAATATGACGTCTGAAGCTGGCTGGATCCTGCTAGTATTAGCATTGACGTCAAGGCATGTTTTTCTGCGCTAGCTTTCTGCGTCGTTTCTCTGCCTCTATTCAAAATCAATGGTTCCCTATGGGAGCCCATTGATTTGAATAGAAGTCGCACCAGAAGTCGGATCATGATGATCCGACTTGCGGCGTAGGGTCCCCCCCCCAAGATTCATACCAGCCCCTTATCTGAGCATGCAGCCTGGCAGGCCATGAAAGGGGGTGGGGCGAGCGCCCCCTCCCCCACCCCCTCCTGGACCGTACCAGGCCCGCATGCCCTCAACATGGGGAGTATGAGTGTATACAGTGCTCCCAAACCACCCCTGCCCATTGGAATGAATGGGCAGCACTTTCAAAGTGCTGCAAAAAGGAGTTTTTAACCAGCGCAAAAGTGCTGCTAAGCAGCAGTAAAGCGCCGCTAAAACGAGCTGTGCTTTACCGCGAACGTGGCCACAGCCTCAGTGTGAAAGGGTTCTTATCAATACCATGTCATTGATATTGAGTTAAAGCAGCTGTGCAATGTAAAGAAAAACCTGAAAACATGGCCTGTTGGAGGTGGAGGTTGAGAACCACTGGCCTAGAAACTCCACATCACATAATATCAGTTTACAGACTTACCTGAGCTATTAAATCCCCGTTTTCTGCATGCACCATGACTATAGCACCATGCCCCGTGAGAAAGGTGAAGATTTCGTATAGCTGAGGAGAAAACATACAGTAATTAAAACATTTTACAGACAGGTTACTCAGACTAGCTATGTCTCTAACTCTATGCAAAAAAACCTTTGAAGTTGTAACCAAATTTCTGTATTAAGAAGGTTCTACTGTACTCTGCTCTGGTTGAATAGAAGGAGTTTTGGCTCCTTTGGGCTCATCTCATTATAACCGGCCTAATTAATACTTCATCATTGCTCCCAAAGCCCTACTATACAAACGCCATGGCTTTCACACACTGCACAGATGATGGCCAACAACCCTGAAACAGATCTCTTTGCATTGAGAATAAATGGCTCTACAATATTAAGCTGGATTTGTGCTATAAACCGGCAGTTCTAGACAAGGAGCTAGACCAGGGACGTAAAGGAAAGGTTTGTATGGCTCCTCCATAAAAAATAAGGAATAAAGCCCTTATTTTGAGATTAGTGATAAAAGAGAGATATACTATATTGGCAAAAGTATTGGGACACCTGCCTTTACACGCCCCAATACTTTTGACAATATAGTGTATGTAGAAACTTTCTGTTTTAAGAATACCCTATTACACTTTGCATTGCTTTCTTGGTTCCTTTTAGCCCAGCTCACCAGCAGTTTTTTTTTTCTCATCACTTAATATGACTGTTTAGTGCTTAGGTGTCCAACCTGTGGCTCACAGGCCACATGCAGCCCAAGAATCCATGAATGCAGCCCAACACAAAATTGTAAATTAACTTGAAAATTTTGATTTTTAAAAAATATTTAGTAAAAAAGTGTTTACACTTAGAAAACACATGCGACCAAAGAAACATTTGACAGTGTCTCTTTACTGGACTTTTCCCAAAGAAAAATCTCCCACTCTTCACAATCATGCCTTATTCATGTTAGCAGTTTTTGGCACCTATATTTGTGAGCAATTATTTTCAAGGATGAAGCGCACAAAGGCCAAAATTAGAACCAAAATATCTGTAGAGCATCTTGAGAATTCATTGAGAATTGCTACTACATCCAGCAAACTAGATATTGATACATTAGTTCATCAAAACAATGTCATATATCACAGTAGTTTTATGTTGCCCTCTTTTACAATAAAAATATATATTTTTTTAAATACTTTTTTTACATTATTTATATCAGTGATTGTTAAATTGTGATCTGCCCGACTGTTCCTGCTCATCAGCTATCTTTATTGTTGGTGTATTTTATGTGCGGCCCAATTCCTCTTCTTTCAATGTGGCCCAGGAAGGTTAAAAGGTTGGACATCCCTGCTTTAGTGCATGCATTGTACAGTGTGGCTAAATCTAACACACTCATTGGTTCAATGTAATAAAATCATGCATTACTGTAATTAGACATTCTAGTGGTCCATGTACAGCACATCACCAGTTGTCGACCGCCCACTGTGGCTTGACGGCGGCAACTCGACTCAATATCGCAAACGAGATCACGGATCATGAGCACACGGACACCGCTGGAGGCACACCCACGTGCTCACTGTGTTATGGGGGGAGCCAGGGAGCGGGTAGGGTGGACTACCCGCAATCGCTCCCCCGCAGTGACAGAACGTAGGCTCCCTGTGTATGGGAGCCGTGATCATTCTCCTTCCCCTCTCAGCCCAGCCCCCACACAGTTACTAACACATACCAGGGAACACAGTTAACCCCTAGAGCGCCCCCTAGTGTTAACCCCTTCCCTGCAAGTGACATTTATACAATAATCACTGTATAAATGCCAATGGTCCCAAATAAGTGTCAAAATTGTCCAACATGTTCGCCACAATGTCGCAGTCCCACTACAAATCACAGATCGCCGCCATTACTAGCAAAAAATAAATAAATAAATAAGACATATTGGGTTTATTTTTGCAAAATTGACGCTCTTTTTTTGTTTATAGCGGTAATCAGAAATGATGCAGAGGTGATCAAATACCACCAAAAGAAATCTCTATTTGTGGGAAAAAAAGGACATCAATTTTGTTTGGGTACAACGTCGCACGACCGTGCAATTGTCAGTTAAGGCGACGCAGTGCCGAAACGCAAAAAGTGCTCTGGTGCTAAAGGGGGAAATCTTTGCGGGGCTGAAATGGTTAAGTAGAGCTACAGACAGGATACTTCTTTAAAATGATGACATGAATTATTTACAAAGACCCCTATCACACTGGGGCCCCCGTGCGTTAGTGGTAAAGCGCTGCTCGTTTTAGCGGAGCTTTACCTCTGTTTAAGCGGCGCATTTAAGACGCTAGTGGACGATTTTAACCCCCAAGAAGGGGTTAAGAAGGGGTTAAAAGTAATGTGTTGCGGCGCTTCGGAAGTGCTGCCCATTCATTGTAATGGGCAGGGGCGGTGTAGGAGTGGTGTACATATCGCTCCCACACCTCCCCAAAGATGCTGCTTGCATTTTTTTCCATCCCGCAAGCGTACCGCCCCAGTATGAGAGTACTCAGGCTTTCAAACTCGAGTGGCATGGGAGGCAGTTTTCAGGCGCTATTTATAGCGCTAAAAGGCCTGAATACTGCCTTCAGTGTGAAAGGGGTCTAATTACAACTAAACTTTTTACTACTTTCCTTGAAATGAGACAGCAGACTTGTAAAGATTTGTAGCCCAACACCCACAAGAGCCATTGACTCAATTCACAAAACCCTAATGGATGTGTCATTACCCTGTATTATATGTTTTACGATCAAAAATGAATTTTTAAATCCACTAAAGCCATTAGTGCATGGGTCAGCTGAATTTATGGCACACACTTTGTTTTATTGATTTTTTTAAATTGACCATATTTTGATCATAAAAATCAAGTCACAAAGGTTATCACATGGCTTCTGCAAATACTGCTAACTTCAATATGGAGCTGAGGAAGGAGCTAAGAAAACAATTCCACAAAGTCATATTTATGTTTGTGAACTGAATATTTTTAGCATACTATTCCCAATACACGCTTTCCTGCAAAAATGGTATGTAGATGGGAGCTGCAGTGACTATGGGCTGGAACCGAAGACAATCATAGCGAAAGAATGTCACCAGCACGCCACGGGTGAACTTTTCGGGCCCTAGCAGGACCTCTTAATCAGGCACATGCCTGATGATGAAAGGGTCCTGCGAGGCTCCGAAACGTTGCTTCTGCTGTAATGATGTGATCGCTGATTAAAGCTTTGGACCCATTTTCGAGATACCTGGTGTGCTGGTGACTTTCTTTTGGTCAGAACATTTTTAGGGAAAATTTGTCATGATATAAAAAATTGCACAGATGTCAACGCCCAACTCCCAATGGGAGTTTTTTCCCAGGCTCAGATCTGTTTAGTTGACTTTCAGGGAGGAGTGGCTATAAATATCACATCATTTTCCATTTTGGGTGAAAGATGTAAGATTTGATCTTCATAAGCTTGCATGCAGCAACAAACCCCCTCGCATAGCTGTGGCAGGGTAAGACTACATTTACAGGGGCAGCCAGGAGCACATTGTTTTCTGCGTTCAGAGGTGGCTAGTTTGTGTTTGGCCAGAACTCCATAGAAATGCCAACCCTGGGTGCACGCTGTCTGCGTCTAGGATTGATTGCAGGCTCTATTTGCATGCAGCCACTCAGATAAGCTGTTAGATGGGAACAGCAGTGATGCCGTCCATTGATTTGTATAGAGCACAGCTACTGCCGGTCACCAGTGGCAGCCTGTGTATTAGGGGCGCACAGGCGCTGCCCCCATCCATGCGCCCCCTGATCTACATACAAGGACGCCTGATGCATGGATTCCAATGGGGGGGGGAGTGTGTTTTTGAAGCATGTGATTAGAGCCATAAGAGGACACAGAAACCACTGCCTGGGACGCAGCTTGCTGTCCTTCGTCCAATGCCTGACCCACCACTAAGATGGGGTAAGTACCGGGCATACAGCGGGCGGGGGTGCTGCTAAGTGCCACTGGCTGCCGGGGGGGGGGGGGGGGATTGTGCCGGAATA
>BLSH010379909.1:98105-113507 GCA_018402905.1 Glandirana rugosa
GCCCCCCCCCCCCCCCCCAAAAAAAACACGCCACTGCTTGTCACACATTGGGGTTGATTTACTAAAACTGGAGAGTGCAAAATCTGGTGCAGCTGTGCATGGTTACCAATCAGCTTCTAACTTCAGCTTGTTCAATTCAGCGTTGACACAAAAAAAAATCTTGAAGCTGATTGGTTTCTATGCTGAGCTGCACTAGATTTTGCACTCTCTAGCATTAGTTAATCAACCCCACTGTGCACAGGCAGCATTTAGAGCTGCCAGCAAGAATCTAATTCTTCCTGGCAGCTGCCCCTGATAATCCACTAGAGGGTGCAAAACCGTGTCTCTCTTGCCCTATTATAGATTTTCATTAGGAATATAAGGAGAATATTTGCAGTGTATAACACCATCAATTTACACACAATTCACTCATATCAATCCCGGTCCTCAAGGCCAATCTAAGGCCTCGATCTCACATATACTAGGGCCAATTTACCTACCAGCATATCTTTACAGTGCATCCGGAAAGTATTCACAACGCTTCACTTTTTCCACATTTTGTTATGTTACAGGCTTTTCCAAAATAGATTCAATTCATTATTTTCCTCAAAATTCTACAAACAATACCTTATAATGGCAACATGAAAGACGTTTGTTTGCGATCTTTGCAAATTTATTAAAAAAAAAAAAAAATCACATGTACATAAGTATTCACAGCCTTTGCCATGACACTTAAAATTGAGCTCATGTGCATCCTCTTTCCACTGATCATCCTTGAGATGTTTCTACAACTTAATTGGAGTCCACCTGTGGTAAATTAAGTTGATTTCACATGATTTGGAAAGGCACACACCTGTCTATATAAGGTCCCATAGTTAACAGTGCATGTCAGAGCACAAACCAAGTCATGAAGTCAAAGGAATTATCTGCAGACCTCTGAGACAGGATTGTAGAGAGGCACAGATCTGGGGAAAGGTACAGAAACATTTATGCAGCATTGAAGGTTCCAGTGAGCGTAGTGGCCTCCATCACCCGTAAATGGAAGAAGCCACTCCTCAGTAAAAGGCACATGACAGCCCGTCTGGAGTTTGCCAAAAGGCACCTGAAGGACTCTCAGACCATTAGAAACAGACTTCTCTGGTCTGATAAAACAAATATTGAACCCTTTGGAATGAATGACAAGCGTCATATCTGGAGATAACAAGGCACCGCTCATCACCTGGCCAATACTATCCCAATGGTGAAGCATGGTGGTGGCAGCATCATGCCGTGAGGATGTTTTTCAGCGGCAGGAACAGGGAGACTAGTCAGGATCGTGGGAAAGATGAATGCAGCAATGTACAGAGACATCCTTGATAAAAAAAACTGCTCCAGAGTGCTCTGGACCTCAGACTGGGGGGAAGGTTCATCTTCCAACAAGACAACGACCATAAGCACACAGCCAACATAACAAAGGAGGGGATACGGACAACTCTGTGAATGTCCTTGAGTAGCCCAGCCAGAGCCCAGACTTGAAATTGATTGAACATCTATGAAGAGATCTGAAAATGGCTTTGCACTGACCCTCCCCATCCAACCTGATGGAGCTTGAGAGGTGCTGTAATGAAGAATGGGAGAAACTGCCCAAAAATAGGTGTGCCAA
Organism: Glandirana rugosa; assembly: GCA_018402905.1. Taxonomy (NCBI): domain Eukaryota; kingdom Metazoa; phylum Chordata; class Amphibia; order Anura; family Ranidae; genus Glandirana; species Glandirana rugosa. Next base: position 99,727 of record BLSH010379909.1, read on the forward strand.
GCTTCAAGCATCAGGCTCAAAAAGGCTTGTGGCTGTAATTGGTGAAAAAGGGGCTTCAACAAAGTATTGAGCAAATGCTGTGAATACGTATGTACATGTGATTTTTTCCTTTTTTTATGTTTAACAAATTTGTAAAGATTTCAAAAAACTTCTTTCACGTTGTCATTATGTGGTATAGTTTGTAGAACTTTGAGGAAAATAATGAAGTTAATCCATTTTGGAATAAGGCTGTAAGATAACAAAATGTGGAAAAAGTGAAGAGCTGTGAATACTTTCCAGATGCACTGTAAATCATGGGAAGAAACCAGAGTACCCACAGCAAACCCTACAAGAACATGTAGAATGTGCAAACTCCATGCAGGAATTGGCCTTGTTGAGATTCAAGCAGAGAGCCTACAAGACATATATCCTAACTACGGAGCTGTACTTTGATAAGTGTCATCAGAAGACAGAAGTAACAAAGTAAAACTACACTTTCACTGAGAATGGTACATATTTTTATACCTACGGCCTTTGAAAATTGCCCAAAAAAATTGTTACCTTTTCTGAAGAAAATCCTACTTCCAGCAAATCTGCCGCCAAATTTATCTTCAGTAAGGCTCCTTTCACACAGGGTGAATCCATCCGAGTGGAATCCGCCTGCTCAGAGATCTCTCCACTGACCAGGACGATGACCGGTCCGTGTCTGCTCCACTATGAAGAGTGGACAAGGACAGAGTCCGCTCTCCTCTATGGGGCAGTCGGATGTAAATGGGCTACATGTCCGTTTCCATCTGATAGTCATCCGATCTGACCCGCTGGACAGAAGGCGAACGCATCGCCATACGTCTGTTTTCAGAGGATTTTGTCGGGTCAGATGCCTGGTGGGTGTCAAAGGACACAAGTCTGCTGACATCCACTGCCCCATAGATGACAATACGTGGCGCAAACAGGTCCATCTGAAAAATGGACAGGCGGACCCGATCGATCTGCTGGTGTGAAAGGGGTCTAAAGGTAACACATCATATTAGCGATATTGCTGGACCAATAAAAGTAAAAACCGGACGGATCTAACGTAAAGTAATTTTTCCTTCAAACAAGCAAATGTGTGACTGAAGTCTAGTATGGGTGGACCCTGTTCTGGTCCTAGGCTGTCACTTCTCTGATTGCAACACAAGGAAGTGCTTACCAGATAGTAGATTCTTAAATGTGTATGGAGGAGTGCCTGGTACAAAAGTTCATATGACAGGAAGGACTTATGCCGGCTGCCATTAAGAAATGCTAATCTTCATAAAGCCTAAACACAGGCCCCTTTGTACATTCTGAGTGTGTGTTATAAACATTGACTACTTAAGCCTTGAAGAAGGGTGAGATTTTTCCCCCCAAAACGCGTTGTCTGTATCTGATGCTCATAACCTTTAAATGTTTCAAGAAGTCCTTTAAATGAGATGAACTTTTGCACCAGGTGCACCTCCATGCACATTCAAGTTCTTATTTTTAGGACTTTCCATGGATAAAGCCCACTATACAGCTGAATTCTAGAAGAAAACACAGTGGGTTTCAGTCTTGTCTATAGCATTCGTTATAGGCAGAGAGCTAGGGGTTTACAAGCTGCTACAGTAATCTAATAAAATCAATCAAATACAATATCACAGATAAATACAAATTGTTGACTGAATTACCTGGCTGTCTGACATTTGGTATATATCTTTGTAGGCCATGTACACCTGGAACGAGTTCACACCTATTCCAAGAAGAATAGAAAGCGCTGTTAGGATAAATACAAATCCTATCCTAGATACATTATTTAGTACATTTATGACAATAGAAAAAAAATATTGTAACCCGTGGCTCCCAATCACCTGCAAAGACTGGAATTGTACCTTAAAGCGGAGTTCCACTCATTTTTTTTGTTTATTAAAAGTCAGCAGCTACAAAAAGTGTAGCTGCTGACTTTTAATAAACAGTAACTTACCTGTCTCCCGGTCCAGCGATGGCTGCGCCCAAAGCCTTGGTCGTCTCCCACCTCCTCCCGACGGCCCCGCCATTCCTAGTGTGGGCACCCGGCCCGGCTTCACGGATGGGCACCCACTGCGCATGCGCGAGTCGCGATGCGCATTCCTAGTGGCCAGGCAATCTTCTGGGACCTGTGACGTGTCCCAGAAGATTACCAGGAGGGAGGGGCCGCCTAGGAGGAGAGGAGGAGTCGCCTAGGGAACCCAGAGGTGGAAGGTGGAAGAGGGACAGGAAGTCCCTCTGAAACCTGGGGACACACTCCCCCCCCCAAAAAAATGACATGCCAAATGTGGCATGTAAGGGGGCTAGGAGTGCTTAAAGCGAAAGTTCCATTTTTGGGTGGAACTCCGCTTTAATAGTCCCCAAGCCTGGATGATGTGATGGACTGCTCCTTCTGTAGTTGGTAGAGGCTGAAAGTGAGGCCCAGATGGTAAGTTTCCACCTGACCACTTCACAACACATCAGGCCAGCCCAGAGATTAAAAAGGTTTCCCTTTTTCCAGGATGAAAAGAGCACGTGCTTAGAGGGTACCACAGTGGCTTCCATCTGTCTCATGTATGAAAGTGCCTGGTCTTCCAGACCCAAGCTTTCACTATATATTGCTGCTGTATATACAGTCACAAGAACGGAACACCCAGACCAGACTTTTCATGTTTGATTAGCAAATATCCATCAGCTGCCATTCCACTGTCGAATGACAGTGCCATCACTGGCTACTGAGTCAGTCTCCTTGGACAGTAGGCTGACAGTTGGACAAAGCTTAGCAGAAAAGGCAGGCACTATTAACAAAGTGAAAGCAAATCAGAGGAGGGTTGAACATTTTCTGGCTCACAATGATAATAGCGGAAATCTTGTGAGATCCGCTCTTATAGCAGACCCCCCCCCCCCCCCGACCTTAAAGTATAACTAAAGGCAAAATGTTTTTTTTGGTCTTGGATAGAGGGGAGATGGATTAGAACACCAATCAGTTTTCATTGCTGTTTGTGCCCCCATTAGGAAGGATTGAGAGTGAAAGTAAAAGAAAACCCCAAATTTTGGGTTGTCCCCAGAAAAGTAATAAAGGGAAATCTCACAACGGAGACACTAGTTCTGGTGAACTGGGGTCCCCAAAAAATTACCTTAATTTTCCTGTTTGGCAATGGAACAGGAAGTGATGGTACATCTCTGCAATGGGACACAGATGGTGAAAAAAAAATCTGACAGGGGTTTTAACTTGCTCTATCCAAAATATTTAAAAAAAGTTTTTCCTATAATTCTACTTTAATAAAGCTGAATACCTAAAGACATTTAATTAACTAATTTTAATAAATTCAGTAGTACTTAGCTGCCTCCTCCTTGCAGTTTCCTCAGTCTGAGCGCTTTGTGTCCCCTGACAATCAGAAACCTGCACAAAATAAATGTCATCAGCAGCCAGCTTCTTCCTTTTCCTCTGCTGAGCCACCAATGATGTCATGAGCCTCCTCTTGTATGTGTGGCATACCCAGGGCTTTTTTCTTCTCAGAAAATAGGTGTAGGAACTCAACCACGACCCCTCAAAGCCACACACACACACACACACACACACATACACACCCTCCACACCGCATATAATAGTGGGTGTGGTCAAATTTCAATTTAGAGGGTCTTAAAGGGGCATTAAATACCAGGAGTGCATTATGCACAGAGTGCAGAGTTTGGGGGGGGGGGGGGAGACTTACACACAGAGTGCAGTGTTCAGGGGTGCAAAATGTACATAGTGCAGAGTTCAGGGGTGCACTGTATACAGAGTGCAGAATTCAGGGGTGCGCAACACAGAGGGCACACAGTTCGGCCTTACCTCTGCTTTACCACAGCTGCTTATCCATGCATCCCCCATCCACATCTCATTTTCACCCCTCCTCAGCTCTGACCTTTGCATGGACCCCCCCTCAAACTGCCCCATCTTCTTCTCCCTCCTTAAAAAAAGCTCCATCATCTTCCACATGTCTTATGTTCACTGCTTTATAGCTGAAACACCTAGTCTCCTCTAGTACCTCCTCACACACTGTAGGAGGCTCCGCCTCTCACTCTTGCAGGGAGATCATCCAGTTGGGGTGTAGGCATCCACACTGCACCCCGGACACCTGCATCTCCCTTGACAAGCTGTGACTTGTAAACACAGAAGCCGGACTTCTGTGTTTACAAGTGAAAATGGTGGGCAGAGAGCAAAGGGTCTGAGCAAGAGGTGGTGGAACTGAGTTCCACCAAGTTCCAGCTGAAAAAAAAAAGCCCTGAGCATACCAAATTACACTGCTTGGAAAAAAAAGATGTTCTCTAGCTCTCACAAGCTCTCAGAGAGAAAGACTTCTTTCCCCCCAACAAATGACTGTAATGTTGTGTGGTACCTGCATGAGAGGTAATATTAAATGTGTAAAGTCGTAAGGTGCATGTAAAAGCACAAGGAACCATGCTGACAGGAAGAATGCTGATAGGAAGAAACAGCAGAGTAACAGAGAGATGAGTTCATTATCATTCTGCTTCTCCTTTCACTGTCCAATCACAGGCTATAGTTTGTCCACGATGACCTGGGCTCAGAGGAAGTTAGTTTAATGATGATGGCCATCAGACTGAGGACATCTAGTGGCACAAAAAACACTACTTAGGAACAACCTAAATTGAAGGTGAATGTTGCATAGATTTGTTATTTTATATTTCAATTGGCTATTCAGCTTTAATTGCCAATTATATGTGATGTGGGTGGCGCAAATAGCTAAAAGACCACTTTATATGCTGCATTACACAGCGAAGAAGATATTATCTACCTCCAGGAGCGAAAGGTAACAAGTTCATACACCTGCAGTGTATTGTGCACTCTATGTGAGAAATTGGAAGAAGCCTAATGAGGGTGAGCTGGTATGTATTACTGAACTTATTTCCTATAATCCCTCATTTTAAACATATTGTCGGTGCTGTGCCATGCTGGGTCACTCAGTTCCACCTTTAGCTCACAGGACTAAAGTATCCAGCCATTCCCTGATTGAAGTTCCAGCACAATGATGTACTGGGACTTTTTTTTACCATGCTTGGGTCAGGTACAGACCTAGAGGATGTAGGAGTAGGCATGATCCAACCACTTTCAGGGTAAACTCTCTTGCAAAGCATACTGCCTAATCATGAATGCTCAGTTTGACCCACCACACATGTTTAGTCAATGGAGGGAAAGAGGAGGTAGGAGGGTGATGGTTCCTGCCAGTGCTGTTCATCTCAAGGGGAAAATAGAAATGGACAATAAATCCAATCAATCCTATCCAATCCAACCTTTATCCTATAGCTGCCATCTGATGTCTTTGGCTAGCTATAGTGGGATGTAACTTGTCTTTCCCTGTGCACTGTTTTATGAATACAGACACCAGACACATCCACTTCTCCATTTCTGTCCCTTCTCTCAGTTCTCGATTTTCCTCTTAACAAACATTCTTTTGTGAATAGTAAACAACAGAGGGATCACAATGATATCTCAAGAATCTGATCAATATATTGGTATTACCTTTATCTTGCATAAGAATGTCTAGTTCCTCCCGGATGCCATCATACCAAGAGGTAATGTCTACATGGAGGGAATAGTCACAGCAGGACTTTGTATCGGCCACCTCGTGCCACTTTTCAAACGATGTCAATATGTTTGATCCAGGATCAGGAACAACATGGTCAACTGGGAAGGAATAAACATAAAATTAGCTACTTGCCTATTAGGTAACTAATAGTTTGTGTGATCAATGTAATGACACATATATAAGAATATTTTCCAGTTAAGACTGAAAATTGAAGCTCAGCAAAAAAAGTTTTCTTTGTGATTAGCTATTATTGCTATCTGTCACCCTTGGAGAGATTCCCCATAGTTCTTATCCTGGGACAAGAGGTGATAGGAAATCTCTCCAATGGGGACAGAACCAGCAACAAAAACAACATTTAGAACCTTTGTTGGGGTTCTTGCATTTCCCATAATTTTTGTCCTGGTGTCACCTGGACAGGAAGTGTGGTGAAAATCCTCAAAAATACAGGCAGCAATAAAAACCCACGAGAAGCTGTAAACCTAACCCTAAGAGCCGGTTCACACTGGAGCGGCGCGACTTGCAGGGCAAAGCAAGTCGCCCCGTTTGAGGCTACCTCAGCGCGGCTTGCAAGGAGACTTCTTTACATAGAAGTCAATGCAAGTCGCGCTGAGGTCGCCCCGAAAATAGTGCAGGAACCTTTTTCTAAGTCGGAGCGACCTGAGTCGCTCCTATTAGAACGGTTCCATTGCACTGCATGGGGACAACTTGTCAGGCGACTTGAGTCGCCTGACAAGTCGCCTCAGTGTGAACCGGCTCTTAAAGTTAAAAGGAAAGGCAATTTTTTTTTTTATTTTAGTTTTGGATAGAGTGCAGACGGATTAGAGCACCTGTCAGTTTTTATTGCTGTCTGTGCCCCTGTTAAGGAGATTCATCCTCTCTATTTGTCCTGTTTACAATTATCATTGAAAGTGAAAGTAAAAGAAAATCCCATATTTTGGGTTGCCCCTGAAAAGTAGTAGAGGGGAAATCTTTCAATGGGGACACTAGATCTGGTGAGCTAGGGGTCCCTAAGGAATTCCCTTAATTTGCAGGGATTTCCTCTCACATCCTGTTTGGCTATGAGGCAGGAAGTGAAGGGAAATTTCTGCAACGGGACACAGATAGAAAAAAAAAAATCTGACAGGGGTTATACTCTATCCAAAATTTTTTTTAAAAAAGTTTTGTCTATAATTCTACTTTAAGCTGGCCATACAATTGTATTGTACAATTTTCCTTTACATAATATGTAACTTAATAATGTAAGTTAGATAATATATAATAGGAAGTCAAACCTTAACACTTTTAATTCATATCCAATCAGGCAGGCCTTTGCACTCGTTGAACACACTAATTACTACTGGTGGTTATAGCTGCCAGCAGTAATCACATGCAAAAAACCCAAGCAGCTGGTTGTCCTGAAGTCAATGGATTGATCAACGTCAGTACAGCCAGCTTGCCCATAGATGGATCGCATCTCCCCCTGCCGTGGCTGAACTGGCAGAGATTCGATCCATCTATGGCCAGCTTTATGCTATTTCTCGTTCTGGCAGTCCCCAGCGCTGTTCGCTTCTACCCAAAGCTCCAGGCTGTGGGCAATCCTTCAGCCTCATCACATACAGTGCAGGGCTATTAACCTTTCACTGTATGTGGAGGAGGCAAACATCTAAATAAGGGCCCAAAGTGCCATTGAGAGGCAGCAGCACTGGACTGGTCACATGGATGGAGGGGATGTGCCAGAGCCAGGTGTAATACACCATACTCTGACCCCCCTAGACTAAACAAACATTTAGGTGCGGCGGGGGGTAAATTTAGTCTAATTCCCAGAGTTCAGCTTTATATAACTTTACATTTAGAGCCAGTGAGCAGGTAGGTGGTTTTCCTAAATGAGCTTTATTGAGAAAGGTTTGTGTCTGTCTATATATTTATAGTTGCAGAGCAAGCTATCTGACCCTGAAAAAACGGAATGCATGGTAATAAGTATTTCAATCTACTCACTTATCATGGTAGTTCCTCCAGTTACAGCTGCCTTAGTGCCTTGGTAAAAGTCATCTACTGTTGTCATGCCCAGGTAGGGCTTCTGGAGATACGTGTTGACATCAATACCACCAGGAATGACCATACGTCCATTGGCTTCAATTGTTTTTACTCCTCCTGGAACGATTAGGTTTTCCCCAATTTGTCTGAAAAGAAAAACACAAAAACACATACTGTCATTAGTGCTGTTAAGAGTAAAAAAGCAATTGAGCCAGGGGCGAACTACAGGGGTACAGGGGTTGCAGTTGCAACTGGGCCCCCTACTCCAGGGGGGCCATGTGCCTTCCTTGTACACCTGGATAGGAGGGATGGCGGGGGGCGGCATTTAGAGGAACCAATCTCCTCCATTCTCCTCCTAATAGAGGAGATTGGTTCCTCTATGCTGCCTCCGCCACCCCTCCTATCCAGTTAACTTGTCTTCTGCTGTTCCCAGGGTCCCTGTGTGCTTCCCTGGTCCCCCCCCCCCCCACAGAGCTGCTGTCTCCCCCACCCCCCTCCTGTCAGCTGCTGTAGAAGATGTGCCATGATGGAGAGATGGGAACGGGTCTGTAAATTTGTCATTTGCCGGCTCCTTCCTTTTCTGAATGGACAGTCAGTGATTGGTAGCAATTGTTCACTCATAACTGAAGCATAGTAAACTGTTTTTTACTATACTTCCATTTCTCAATGAATGGGTTCGGTACACAACTATTAGTTTATTCGGTGGGACTGTAATAAAGGGACCAGTAATGGGAGTAAAGGGCCCCAGGATCAGTGGGAAGAGGGAAGGGCCCTGGCCAGGGGTCAGTGGGGCCCTTCATAATTTCTTGCACTGGGGCCCTGAAGGTTCTAGTTACGCCTCTGAATTGAGCATAATGTTATCAGAACTCTATGAAAGGACTAATGGGGGAATGCTAAGCATGATGGCCCCAGAGCTTACCTTCAAAAACCAGTCAGCAATGGCAGCTCTATTATTTCTCTCCTATTAAGTCTCTTTAAAGTCCAAATTTAAATCAGATGGTACTTACAGTGATTGAGAAGTATTCCTTATGCTGCCAGCCATGGTTTTAGTTGAAGTCCTCTGTCCTCTGATCCATACCTACCCCTGCAGCCATAATCTTCCAGTGCTGTGGGGGTTAATACATGTACTGGACCTGTCACATGTACTCATCATGCCTGCCCTTTCCACCCCTTCATTCATTCATAGAAGCTGTACTATAGCTTCCATCAATGAAAAGCAATATATGAGGAGGTGGACCTTCTACTCACCCCCTATCCTTAATTCATAGATTGCTTTTCATTACTAGAAGCTACTATATAGTACAGCTTTTATGAATGGAGGAGTTGGGCGAAAAGGGCACTCAGCTTTGTTAACCCCTGCAGCACCAGAAGATTATGGGTATGGGGGGCTGAATCAGAGGACTTAGGATACCAACTAAAACTGCAGCCAGCAGCACAAGGAACACATCACGTTGACTGTCCCTTGTGCTGATTTTTTTAAAGTTTTGACTAACCTTAGGCTTTAATAGTTATTTTGCATGGATATTTAACACAATAATGTTATAAACTGAGTTGCAATTCAGTGAGTAAAATAAGTATTTGATCCCCCTACCAACCAACAATAATTCTGGCTCCCACAGACTGGCTACAGTATGTGCTCATGTGGTACACAGATTAGTCCTGTCAATTTAAGAAGGTGCTCCTAACGACAACTCGTTATGTGTATAAAAGACACCTGTCCACAGAATCTCTTTCTTCCATTCAGGGTGGGTTTACACTTGTCCGATTCTCGGACCGACATTAGGAGCACAAGTCGCATTACATCACAAAAACAATGATTCCCTATAAGAGCCGTCTTAACTGGTCCGACTTGTGTTTTTCAAAGTCGGACCGACTTTGAAAAAGGTTCCTGTACTACTTTTGTCCGACTTTGATCCTACTTTAGCCTATTAAAAGGCATTGAAGTCGGATCAAAGTCGGATCATTGTCTTCACTGATCCGACTTTGGCATGTGACTTAAGCTCTGGGGATCTTGAAGGGGAACTCCACGCCAAATAAAAAAAAAGGGCATGGGGTCCCCCTCCAGGAGCATACCAGGCCCTTTGGTCTGGTATGGGTTTTAAGGGGAACCCCCACGCCGAAAAAACGGCATGGGGTCCCCCCCAAAGTCCATACCAGACCTTTATCCGAGCACGCAACCCGGCAGACCAGGAAAGGGGGTGGGGACGAGCGAGCGCCCCCCCCCCTCCTGGACCAATACCAGGCCGCGTGCCCTCAACATGGGGAGTATGGGTGCTTTGGGGCAGGGGGGGCTCTGCGCCCCAACCCCAAAGCACCCTGTCCCCATGTTGATGAGGACAAGGGCCTCTTCCCGACAACCCTTGCTGGTTGTTGTCGGGGACTGCGGGAGGGGACTTATCCAAATCTGGAAGCCCCCTTTAACAAGGGGGCCCCCAGATGCCGGCCCCCCACCCTATGTAAATGAGTATGGGGTACATCGTACCCCTACCCATTTACCTGGAATAAAAATGTACAAAAAAAAACACACTACACAGCTTTTTAAAATATTTTATCAAATCAGCTCCGGCGTCTTCTCCCCTCTCTTGTGTCTTCTTTCTTCGGCTCTTTTGTGGGGTCTTCTATCTTCTGAGGGGTCTTCTTTCTTCTCCTTCTCTACGGCGTCTTCTGCTCTTTTGCCAGTCTTCTCCGCTGTCCTCTTCCCTCTGTTCTTCCTCTCTTCTTCTTCTTCCCATGTTGACACGACGCGATCTCCTTCACTAATATCCTCTCTGCTGTGTGCTGTGCCTTATATTGGCATGGGGCGGGGCCACCCGCTGACATCCCCCGGCAGGCCCCGTCCCCTATGATGTCACACCATGGGGCGGAGCTGTGACATCATAGGGGGCGGGGCCTGCCGGGGATGTCAGCGCGTGGCCCCCGCCCCATGCCAATATAAGGCACAGCACACAGCGGAGAGGGCATTCGTGAAGGAGATCGCGTACTCCCCATGTTGAGGGCACACGGCCTGGTATGGTGCAGGAGGGGGGGGGGCGCTCGTCCCCACCCCCTTTCCTCGCCTGCTGGGTTGCGTGCTCGGATAAGGGTCTGGTATGGACTTCGGGGGGGACCCCATGCCGTTTTTTCGGCGTGGGGGTTCCCCTTAAAACCCATACCAGACCAAAGGGCCTGGTATGCTCCTGGAGGGGGACCCCATGCCAGTTTTTTTTTTTAAATTTGGTGTGCAGTTCCTCTTCAAGATCCCCAGAGCACAAGGTGCCTGGCATTGTTGGGATCAAAGTCGGATCCCTGTTCACAGACAAACGGTCCGACTTTGACCCTACGTAGGACCGTAAATCGCACAGCAAAGTAGGATCAAATTCGGATCGTTTTTTTGTCGGATAGTTAGAACCCAGCCTTAAACCTTACCATCATGGGTAAGACCAAAGAGCTGTCAAAGAACGTCAAGGTCAAGATTGTAGACCTGCACAAGGCTGGAATTGGCTACAGGACCATCAGCAAGAAGCTTGGTGAGAAGGAAACAACTGCTGGAGCGATTATTTGCAAATGGAAGAACTACAAAATAACCATCAATTGCGCTCAGTCTGAAGCGCCATGCAAGATTTTGTCTCATAGGGTAAGGATGATCATGAGAAAAGTGGTTGATCAGCCCAAAACTACACGGGAGGAGCTTGTGAATGATCTCAAGGCAGTTGGGACCACAGTTACCAAACAAACCATTGGTAACACAATACACCTACATGGATTGAAGTCCTGTAGTGCCCACAAGGTCCCCCTTCTCAAGAAGGTACATGTACAGGTCCCTCTGAAGCTTGCCAACGAACATCTAAATGATTCAGAGAAGGATTGGGAGAAAATGCTGTGGCCAGATGAGACCAAATTTGAGCTCTTTGGCATTAGCTTGACTCGTCGTGTTTAAAGGAAGAAAAATGCTGACTATGACCCTAAAACCACCATCCCTACAGTCAAGCATGGAGGTGGAAACATTATGCTTTGGGGCTGTTTCTATGCTAAAGGTACAGGCTGAACCTTCTTCCCTCAGCCAGAACACTGAAGATGGGTCATGGATGGGTCTTCCAGCATGACAATGACCCAAAACATACCGCCAAGGCAACAAAGGAGTGGCTCAAGAAGAAGCACATCAATGTTATGGAATGGTCTTGCCAGTCTCCAGACCTTAATCCTATAGAAAATTTATGGAGGGAGCTGAAACTTTAAGTTGCCACGCAACATCAAGAAAACTTAAGCATTTAGAGAAGATCTATAAAGAAGAATAAACCAAAATTCCTCCTGAGATGTGTGCAAACCTGGTCACCAACTACAGGAAACGTCTTACCGCTGTGCTTGCCAACAAGGGTTTCTCCACCAAGTACTAAGTCACGTTTTGATTGGGGATCAAATACTTATTTTACTCACTGAACTGCAAATACATTTATAACATTTGTATTGGGTTTTTTTTCAGAATTTTTGGTTCATATTCTGTCTCTATCATTTAATATACACCTGTGAAAAAAATTATAGACCCTTCATTTCTTTATAAGTGGGCAAACTTGCAAAGTCTGCAGGAGATCAAACAATTATTTTCCCCACTATATGTGAGCAAAAAACCACACCCAAGATACACCCCAATTACACAGATTACAAATAATGAATATGCAAAATATAAACAGCTATACCAAAGAGTGATTTTCTTCACCAATGATTTTCCTTTATAGCAGCTTTTCAAAATGTAAATGATTTTAAAGGTTGAAAATCTTCCAGCAATGCAAAGTCTGCAGGCTCCCTCACTGGTGACGATTTCTTCACCTGTTTTTTTTTTTTTTTTTTTACAGGTTTGGGATCTTAGGCCATCTTCAGCAAGCAGAAGTCCATTCATCCCAGGATATGACAAAATTGTACACTAAGCTGCGCATGCGCTAACTCAGCGCGACCTCAGCCTGTTGCTTTGGATTCCAATACCATAGTTGGTTTTACCCATTCCCCATACTCTATCCACAATCAGAAAAAAAAAGGTTTTTAGATATAATTTGACAAACGGTGGGTAAAATTCCACAATGGAGGAACAGTATTATCATTAAACAGAGCTCCTTCTGCTGAGGTTTATTCACTTACTTAATAAGGCCATCTTCGAGGTAAACATCTGCGTAGAAGGACTGGTCATCATTAATAATTCTCCCACCTTTAATAAGAAGTCGGTCACTCTGGAAAACAAAAAAAAGACATAGCATTTACTGACACAGATTAGATAAGTGCCAATTTGGCTAGCTTCATGCTTATGGACTGCTCCACCGAATCCGATCACGAATACTTTTCACAAACAGATCAGTACTGTTCCCACTGCAGTATATTGGGACCTTCAAAGATTCTAATGTTATTTGTAATTGTTATTTCCTGCGCTCTATAGGTTTTTCCTAAACTCGGGGGATTGATTATTTCTGCCTGCTCCAGTAGTTAGTGTGAGAAGTAACAATATCTGAGTTATAAAAATATATCCGCCCCAGCCAATCACTGAGGGAGAGCATAGGGAAGTTGAAAAATGGAGCAAACCTTGCAGAGGGTTACATAGTCAGTCAGGTTGAAAAAAGACACAAGTCCATCTAGTTCAACCAAAAAAAACCAAAAAAAATTTATATATATATAACCAAATAATTTCATATACACAATCCTTCACCCACAGTTGATCCAGAGGAAGGCAAAAATCCCCAGCAAAGCATGGATCCAATTTGCTATAGCGGGGGAAAAAATTCCTTCCCGATTCCGAGAGGCAATCGGATTCATCCTGGATCAACTTTACCTATAAATGTTAGTACCCAGTTATATTATTTACATTAAATGCCAGGGTTCTTTCTCTTCTTATTAAAACATACTATCATAGAGTCATTGGAAAATGGAAAATTCCTATCCGATACTTACCGTAATTTTCCTTTCCTGATGGACTCCATGGCAGCCTACGTGTGGGTTTACTCCGCCCTCCTCACTCCCATAGGACCCCATTACCATAAATTTAGCCTCATGGCCCGCACCTGTGTTCTGTAAATAGCTCCTCCTCCGCATCCAAGGGTGGGAACTCCGGCTGCCATGGAGTCCATCAGGAAAGGAAAATTACGGTAAGTATCGGATAGGAATTTTCCATTTTCCTGACAGACTCCATGGCAGCCTACGTGTGGGACTTAACTAGCCCCAAAAAAACCACACGGGCGGGAT
>BLSH010379909.1:127627-154475 GCA_018402905.1 Glandirana rugosa
AACGACCGCGCAATTGTCATTCAAAATGCGACAGCGCTGAAACCTGAAAATTGGTCTGGGCAGGAGGGGGGTTTAAGTGCCCAGTAAGGAAGTGGTTAAACTGCCTGGATCAGATCTCCTTTGGCTTCGCCTGTTCAACATCTCTGCTGTGTCTTCCTGTTAAAGACTTTTGCCTGGCTGACTTCCCTTCTGGTTTCTGATCCTGTTTGCTGCCTCTGACTATGCTGATTTCTGGATTAAAGACTTTTGCCTGGCCGACTTTCCTTCTGGTTCCTGATCCTGTTTTCTGCCTCTACTATGCTGATCTCTGGATTCCTGTTTCACTGGCTTGTTCCGACTACCCGCTCTGGTTAACGAACTCTGGCTATGTTTTGACTACATTTACTCTGTTTGTACTATTTTACCATTTTATTAAAAGGTGTAATTTTTACTGCACTTCTGTCTCACCCTGATTCATGGTTCCTGACATGAATATATTGTGGAGCTAAAGTTTCTGTGGTCTACACTATTTTATGTTTAGCTATATTTACTATTGTATGCTTCTCCTTCCTCAATTCTGACCTAGGCAAAAATAGCATTGCTTTTCCCACCCCCACTCCCTCTCTGCCCACTACCACATCACATGTCTCACCCTCACCATGTCCCATGCCCATAGGTGTGCACACAGGGTGTGCCCGGGCACACTCCAATAACCCCGTGCAGTGCTGATTCCCCCTGCTTCCCATCTCCCCTCTGCAGTGCTGCTAGCTTCCCTCCTCTCTTCTCAGAAGCAGGGAAGGGGCTGGTAAATATTTAATCAACTGGCCTTTATTTTCTGAATGAACACAATGAGTGATCTGTACTGATCGCTCCTGTCCTCATTCTTAACTGAAGCATAGTAAACTATGTTTACTGCAGGCTGCAGAGAAAAGGACTGTCTCTGTCTTTAGTTTATTTCTCTGTTTTAAAAGTGAGACATCAGGGGTCTGTTTAGACCCTTGATATTTCACCAAAACCCTATAATGGGGCTCCTAAAAAAATTGTAAAAGTAATCATAAAAAATAATCGTGCGAAACATATTTTAAAAAATAATAAAAATGAAAAACTACTGACATCATCCACTGCCCTACCGACTCCAATCTTTGCTCTACTGACTTGCTCTACTGTGTGTTTGTGCTCTGGGGTGCACACCCTAATGCAACAGACTGCGCACACCTATGCCCATGTCCCAGGAGACTGCAAGACATGTCTCATGGTGGCACACAACTTTACCCATGCACAGTGAGAAGCCAGCTGTGATTAATCAGTAGGTCACAGCTGGGTCCCTAATACAAGACGGTGGCACCAGCAATGAGCAAAATCAGCTGCAGGAAAACATCACTGGACTCCATGTACTTGATTATTTGATAGAGTGGAGAGGGATTGGAATGCCTGTCAGGTTTTTATTGCTGTCTGTGACCACGTTAATGAGATTAACCCTCTTTATGTGTACAGCTTACCATTATCACCAAAAGTGAAAGTGAAAAAAACTTTGGGTTGTCACCAGAACAGGAATAGAGGGAAAATCTTCCAACCAATACAAGTCTGTCATTTTCTCACTGCTGGTCCAGAATGGATGAATAAAGTGGAACTTATCCCTGAATTTAGAAACTTGCTAGCTGGAATTATTTTTGCCGCAGAAGAGATATACTGTGAGGTATATTTATAAAAAAGAAATTAGCTCTACAAATGTGACAAACATTCACACAGCCACAATGAAATTGCAGTATGAACACTATCTAGTAGCTATAATATGGTATTTTTTCTTACCTCGATCAAGAAAAATACTGCACTTTGGTCACTAGATGGCGCTGTGTATATGCAGCTTAATGTACCTTCTCAGCCCACTTTGGTTATGCATGCATGAGAGCCCTACCAATCAAGATGGCAAATGATCCCAGGCAGCAGCTCTAGTGTTTGTAGCTGCTAACTTTTAGTTAAAAAAACAGGTAAAAGTTCCCTTTTTACAGTATAACTAAAGGCAAAACTTTTTTTTATTAAGTGCACAATCCATACGTCCGTATTGCTGCACTCCAAAAATACAATCAACTTTATTGTAGTAGTAAAATCACTCCAATATAGCACTATAACACCATGGGGACAGAGGAAAGTCCATGGTTTCAAGCTAAATCTGTGCTTGTTCATGAACAAGCACTGAGTTAGCACGAAACGCGTTGGATTTCCTCTGTTACCATAATGTTAGAGTGCTATATTGGAGTGATTTTACTACTACAATAAAGTCAGATGTATTTTTGAAGTGCAGCCGTCTTGTGGACTGTATGCTATGTACAGATAAACAAATTGGGCTGATATCCGAATATCTGAGGGGTGTGGAGGAAAATGGCGGCTGGCCCACCTGGAGCAGCATCTTGCTATCTATGGTACCACACTATTTTTATTTATTTTTCAATATAGTGGAGAGGGAACACCTGTCAGGTTTTTATTGTGGTCTGTGACCACAGTAGGGAGATACACCCTATGTGTACTGCTTACCATTATCACCAAAAGTGAAAGTGAAAAAAAAGAAACTTTGGGTTTTAGAACAGGAATACAGGGGAAATCTTCCATTCGGGACACTAGTTCTGGTGACAACCTGGGATTCCTTCATTTTGCAGGGATTTCCTCTCACGTTCTGTTTTGGCTATGGGACAGGAAGCAAAGCGAAATCTCCCAAATGGGACATCTATGACAGGTTTTATAACCCTTCTTTAGACCCCTTTCACACTTGTGCGAGTTGTCCTGCGATTTGGGACTGCAAAGTCGCATAACAAGTCGTTCCCCATCATTTCCAATGAGTGCCATTCTTTTCTGTATGAATTTCAAGTCGTGCCGAAGTCAAAGTAGTCCCTGCATTACTGTGGTCCAACTTTGATGCAACTTGAGGTCCATAGACTTCAATGTTAAACCCTCAAAGTCTCATGCAAATCACACCTGAATAATATAGATGATATTTCTGTACTACCTCTGTACGACTTTGTAATATGTTTTCATTGAGCAAAAGTTGCAACAAAGTCGGACCAAATTCGTACTGATCCCAAATTGCGTCAAAATCGCTGTAAAATTGCAGCGTAAAATCCGGTTGCACAAGTGTGAAAGGGGCCTTTCTCTATCCAAATTAAAAAAAAAAAAAACAAAATACACCAGTCTAATCGAGCAAGCTTGCAAAAGTAAGCTTTCCTTTTTCTTACATGTAGACGACCTCTAAAACCTCTACAGAGTAGGTCTCCTGCCAGTTTTAACAATTTTCTGATCATGTCATCCACACAAAGAAAGTTTCTGATGACATCATACTGGTAGCTATGTACTTATTCTACCTTTTTTTCTTAAGAAATGCAGCAGAATAATCCTGCATTAAAGGCCTTTATTTTCCCATACACATTCCTGCCGATCCCATTGTCTTTATAGTGTACACGGGGTGTTTTTTAATGATGACAATGCG
Source organism: Glandirana rugosa (assembly GCA_018402905.1). Classification (NCBI taxonomy): domain Eukaryota; kingdom Metazoa; phylum Chordata; class Amphibia; order Anura; family Ranidae; genus Glandirana; species Glandirana rugosa. The sequence goes on from BLSH010379909.1 coordinate 131,085, forward strand.
GCCAATAGTTAACTTAAAAGAGCGGCGTGCCCCCGGGGAGAGCGGAGCAGTTTGAAGACTACTTTGTATGCAGCAAGCTTTTTACCTCCAACATAAAGAAGTCTGGGCTAGCAGAAATACTACTGCCATTAACAAGACTGCTTCCACCATGTTATAGAAAGCCATAGCGGGGAAACTGCAACATTGTAACAAATTTATAAGAGCTGGAGAAAACAATGTGCATTACCAACCAGCCAGGTTCTTCTTCCATAACCTGTACAAGAAGACATACAGCCCTGGACGGGACCATCACTAATGTCTTTCCTACTCTCTGTATATCAGACCTAATGCATGGTGGTATTCTATAAAGAATAGAATACAGCCCAGCTATTCAGCCATACTGGAGGAAGACCCACGAAATTATAACACGTTTGTCGTCTCTCCCAATAGAATTCACTCCAGGACAATACCTACTCCACCTGACTAAGGCGCCAACCAAACGGTACCATAGATCCCTGGCCATGCACCTTATCAACGCAGCGTGGATGTGCATCCCGGTACATTGGAGGTCAACTGACATACCTAGCACGACAGAATGGATACGCCGAATCAACAAAGTGGCAGAAATGGAAGAACTGATACACATCTCACTTGACAAATTGCCACAATATATAGCAACATGGTATTCCTGGTTGTCCTTTAAGGACTCTCAGGAATACCGAGACCTTCTCCCACCAACAACCTAGATGTCTGAAGACGTGTGTGTTGCATGCCTTACCTGCCCATCCTGAGGGCTCCCCAAAGCGGGGGAGGGTTGTTGGTGAGACAATCTCCCCCTCCCCCCAATGCGCTCCAGACCTGGCCAGAGATGTATCCCCCTCCCCCTATTCGTCCCCCCCTCCCCCCCTTTTTATATACCCCGAGAGCTGGAAACACTGTTACCCTTGGTGCTCCTCCCTCCTGCCACTCTGAGGAGATGGTAATCAGAAACGCCCTACCTAAAACATAGCCAAAATGACTTGCCTGCATCTGGTATCACGCAGGTAGCAAAGCTGAGAATGCCATTTCTCATTATCACAGATCTAATACCGGTGCCACCGGTGGCTCCCGACGAAACCCACGCTCTCAGGGCCCCGTCCTGCAGCCAAACTTTAATAAACTTTTATAACCTGAAAGTATGAGTCCCCCGGCATATCTGATCTGGAGTAATTACCTGTCTTGATCTATATTATGCACTTATTCATGTACCTTAATTCTGCATACCCCCCCTTTTTCTTCATATATTTGTTTATGGAAAAATTTTCAGAGTCTGTTTCTAGAAGTGTGAACATATTCTGTAACCACTTTTTTATGCTTGTATGTGCTTTCGCCTTTTCAATAAAACATTTATGGAAAAAAAAAAAAAAAAAAAGAATAGAATACAAAGAGGTGAAGGTGTTCTCCACAGCAACCTATACAAGTCTGTATTTTATTTTCCCACTGCTGATCCAGAATGGATGAGTAAAGTAAAGTAAAGCGGAGTTCCACCCATGTAAAAGTCAGCAGCTACAAAAAGTGTAGCTGCTGACTTTTAATAATCGGACACTCACCTGTCCCGCGCTCCAGCTATGCGGTCGTCCAAGGGCTCGCTCCTCTCCCCCTCCTCTCCGCGGCATTGGCATCACAGGTGTGGGCACCCGGCTTTGGCTTCAAAGCCGGGCACGCACTGCACATGCACGACTCGTGCTGCGCCTTGTGAATGGCCGGCGTATCTTCTGGGTTCCTGTGATGTGTCCCAGAAGATCGCTGAGAGGGAGGGGGGGAAGGTGGATTTCCTTCCCTGAGCCGCGGCACTAAGAGAGGAAGTGGACCTGGGACCTTGTGAATACAGGGTCCCTGGTCTCCCCCCCGCCCCCCAAAAAAAATTACATGCCAATTGCGGCATGTCGGGCGGTCACCTTTCCTTAAAGCGGAAGTTCCTCTTTTGGGTGGAACTCCGCTTTAATTTAACAACTTGCTAGCTGGAATGACTTTTACTGCAGAGGAGACATACTGTGAGGTATATTTAATAAAATTAACTGCACAAATGTTACAAACATTCACACAGCCCAAATGAAAAAAAAAAAAAAAAAAAAATCTCTGTATGATTGCCATCTAGAATCCATAATATAGTATTTTTCCTAAAATATCAATCAGGAAAAATACTGCACTTTGGCCACTAGATGGCGCTGTGAATATGCAGCTTAGTGTACATTCTCTGCACGGTTCGGTTGTGCGCACTTGAAAGTCATGTTATTTGAGCCCGACCAATCAAGAGGGCAAAAGATCCCAGAAGTCATGAAGAAAATGTCAGGGTCAACAAGGATGCTTGCAGACACATCACTGGAGATGGAGGTGAGCATTGAAGGGTTTAAACATTAATTGTTGCTGTGAGCAATTTTGCTTTCTTTTTTAAACACTTGCTGACCGTACAGCATATTTACTGCAGCAGGTCGGCTTTATTGTGCGAAATCACGTACCTGTACGTCATTTCGTGCAATAGCCACTGGGGGGCGTGCGCAGGGGATGCCAATCAGCGGGTCCGCTGGACCCGATATCCGCTGGCCACCAGCGATCGTTCCTGGGAGAGGCAAATGTAAACAAGGCAGGTCGCCATTCTGACAGGGGAGAAGATGGAGATCTTGTGTTCGTGCTAAGCAGGAACACCAATTTCTGTCTTCACACAGTCAGAGCAACCCCCCACAGTTACCAAGCACCTCCTAGGGACACATTTAACCCCTTTGATGGCCGCTGATGTTAACCCCTTCCCTGCCAGTCAGTACAGTAACAGTGCATATTTTTTAGCACTAACCACTTCACTCCCGGAAGGATTTCCCATATTAGGACCAGAGCACTTTTTGCGATTCGGCACTGCATCGCTTTAGCTGACAAAAAAAAGTTCAACAATTTTGAAAACAAAAACTATTTTTCTTACTTTTTGCTAAAATACAAATCCAAAAAAAATATATAAAAAAACTTTTTTTTTAATCGGTTTTGGCTGATTGATATTCTTCCTCATATTTTTGGTAAAAAAAATTGCAGTTGCCGTTTATTGATTTTGGTTTGCGCAAAAGTTGTCGCGTTTACGGATGCTGAGAATTCATTTCTGGAGTTTTTTTTTTTTTTTTTTTACTAGTAATGGCAGCAATCTGCGATTTTTAGCAGTATTGCGATATTGCAGCGGACATGTCTGACATTTTGACACTTTTTTGGGACCATTGGCATTTATACAGCGATCAGAAATTTAAATGTCCACTGATTACTGTACAAATGTTATTGGCAGTGAAGGGGTTAACCTGCAGTGGGTAGTTAAGGGGTTAACTGTGTTCCCTAGGCATGTTCTAACTGTGGGGGGCTGGGCTGTTATGGGCATAAGAGATCTAACTGATCCCAGTGACATGGATCAGTAGATCTCTTATGTCCCCACTGACAGAGCAGGGAACCGGCGGACATCGGGATCCAGAACGAGGCTTGGGATGCTGATTCCACCAGTCGCAGCGAGCAAATTGCATGCTGTTGTTTCTGGGTCCTATTACAGGTACAAGCAACAAATAATGAACACATATAGAGCATTGTTGTGATCGTCAGGAGCAGGGGAATTTATTTTAGGTTGCTCCTAGGCCATGGTACAAGCAAGACGTATACAGTGGATACGGAAAGTATTCAGACCCCCTTAAATTTTTCACTCTTTGTTATATTGCAGCCATTTGCTAAAATCATTTAAGTTCATTTATTTTCCTCATTAATGTACACACAGCACCCCATATTGACAGAAAAACACAGAATTGTTGACATTTTTGCAGATTTATTAAAAAAGAAAAACTGAAATATCACATGGTCCTAAGTATTCAGACCCTTTGCTGTGACACTCATATATTTAACTCAGGTGCTGTCCATGTCTTCTGATCATCCTTGAGATGGTTCTACACCTTCATTTGAGTCCAGCTGTGTTTGATTATACTGATTGGAATTGATTAGGAAGGCCACACACCTGGCTATATAAGACCTTACAGCTCACAGTGCATGTCAGAGCAAATGAGAATCATGAGGTCAAAGGAACTCTGCCTAAAGAGCTCAGAGACAGAATTGTTGCAAGGCACGGATCTGGCCAAGGTTACAAAAAAAATTCTGCTAAACTTAAGGTTCCTAAGAGCACAGTGACCTCCATAATCCTTAAATGGAAGACGTTTGGGACGACCAGAACCCTTCCTAGAGCTGGCCGTCCAGCCAAACTGAGCTATCGGGGGAGAAGAGCCTTGGTGAGAGAGGTAAAGAAGAACCCAAAGGTCACTGTGGCTGAGCTCCAGAGATGCAGTCGGGAGAAAGTTGTAGAAAGTCAACCATGACTGCAGCCCTCCACCAGTCGGGGGCTTTATGGCAGAGTGTCCCAACGGAAGCCTCTCCTCAGTGCAAGACACATGAAAGCCCGCATGGAGTTTGCTAAAAAAAACACCTGAAGGACTCCAAGATGGTGAGAAATACGATTCTCTGGTCTGATGAGACCAAGATAGAACTGTTTGGCCTTAATTCTAAGAGGTATGTGTGCAGAAAACCAGGCACTGCTCATCGCCTGTCCAATACAGTCCCAACAGTGAAGCATGGTGGTGGCAGCATCATTCTGTGGGGGTGTTTCTCAGCTGCAGGGACAGGACGACTGGTTGCAATCGAGGGAAAGATGAATGCGGCCAAATACAGGGATATCCTGGATGAAAACCTTCTCCAGAGTGCTCAGGACCTTAGACTGGACCGAAGGTTTACCTTCCAACAAGACAATGACCCTAAGCACACAGCTAAAATAATGAAGGAGTGGCTTCACAACAACTCTGTGACTGTTCTTGAATGGCCCAGCCAGAGCCCTGACTTAAACCCAACTAAGCATCTCTGGAGAGACCTAAAAAAGGGCTGTCCACCAACATTTACCATCCAACCTGACAGGACTGGAGAGGATCTGCAAGGAGGAATGGCAGAGGATCCCCAAATCCAGGTGTGAAAAACTTATTGGATCTTTCCCAAAAAGACTCATGGCTGTATTAGATCAAAAGGGGGCTTCTACTAAATACTGAGCAAGGGGTCTGAATACTTAGGACCACCATGTGATATTTCAGTTTTTCTTTTTTAATAAATCTGCAAAAATGTCAACAATTTTGTATTTTTCTGTCAATATGGGGTGCTGTGTGTACATTAATGAGGGAGAAAAAATGAACTTAAATGATTTTAGCAAATGGCTAAAATATAAGAAAGAGTGAAAAATGTAAGGGGGTCTGAATACTTTCCATACCCACTGTACAGCTGAATTTTAAACAATGTTTTTTTTTTTTAGAATTTTGTGTCAGTTTTCCTTTGATAAAAATCAGGAGATATCCACTACTATTTACCAACAGATGAAGGACAAAATTGTCCTGAAAAAAACATATAATTCATCTGGATACACCAAGTAGTTGCAATGATATGCACAGTTTTACTAACACATGTCAAAGTTGAAAAACTTTTTTCAGGCAAAAAAGTGATGTTAAAGGTTTTTTTTTATTTTATATATATATATATATATATAAAAAAGGTGCTATACTTACCTGCTCAGTGCAACAATATTGCACAGAAAGGTCCCTTGCCTCCTCTTTGGTTGTCCCCTGCTGATGCTGTCTGCTCCCCCTTCCTCCAAGTGCCTCCTTAGCAAACCGTGTGCTGTGGGGGGGGGGGGGGCACCCACGTGCGCATGTTCCCAAGCAACACTGTCTGCATCCATAAACACAAACAGTGCCAGTAAGACACGCCCCTATTCCCTCCTCACAGGAGTTTGACTGACAGCAGCAGGAGCCTATGGCTCCCGATGCTCTCAGAGACTCCTGTAAGACCAGGAAGTAAGAGGAGCGGTGCTGTGGCCATAACATCGCTGGATCAGTGAGAGGAGTCAGCTAAGTGTTTAGGAATGGGGGGTAGGAAAGATAGTAGGGGATTTTTACCTTAATCCACAGATTGCAGAAGGTAAAAAAAATTTACTCTAGAATCACTTTAACCACTTCAGCCCTGGAACGATTTCACACTTTAGGACCAGAGCACTTTTTGCGATTCGGCACTGAGTCGCTTTAACTGACAATTGCGCGGTCTTGCAACATTGTACCCAAACGAAAATCCTTTTTGTCCCACAAATAGAGCTTTCTTTTGGTGGTATTTGATCACCCCTGCGTCACTTCTGATCACCGCTATAAACAAAAAAAGAGCGACAATTTGGAAAAAAAAAACATTATTTTTTACTTTTTGCTAAAATACATATCTAAAAAAATATATAAAAAACAAATGTATTTATCAGTTTTAGCCGATATACAGTTGCGCTCATAAGTTTACATACCCTGGCAGAATTTATGATTTCTTGGCCATTTTTAAGAGAATATGAATGATAACACAAAAACTTTTCTTTCACTGGTGGTTAGTGTTTGGCTGAAGCCATTTATTATCAATCAACTGTGTTTACTCTTTGACAACAGAAACTACCCTAATTAATCACGTGTATTTCCCCCTTTAACATCAATGACAGCTTGAAGTATTTTGGGGTATTTGTGGATGAGGCTCTTTATCTTCTCAGATGGTAAAGCTGCCCATTCCTCTTGGTAAAAAGCCTCCAGTTCCTGGAAATTATTGGGCTGTCTTGCATGAACTGCATGTTTGAGATCTCCCCAGAGTGGCTCAATGATATTGAGGTCAGGAGACTGAGATGGCCACTCCAGAACCTTCACTTTATTCTGCTGTAGCCAATGACAGGTCAACTTGGCCTTGTGTTTTGGATCATTGTCATGTTGGAATGTCCAAGTACGTCCCATGCGCAGCTTCCTGGCTGATGAATGTAAATGTTCCTCCAGTATTTTTTGATAACACTGCATTCCTCTTGCTATCAATTTTTACCAAATTTCCTGTGCCTTTGTAGCTCACACATCCCCAAAACATCAGCGATCCACCTCCGAGTTTCACAATAGGAATGGTGTACCTTTCATCATAGGCCTTGTTGACTCCTCTCCAAATGTAGCATTTATGGTTGTGACCAGAAAGCTCAATTTTGGTCTCATCACTCCAAATGACTTTGTGCCAGAAGGTTTGGGACTTGTCTCTGTGCTGTTTGGTGTAAGTGGGATACTTTGTGCCATTTCCGTAGTAATGGCTTTCTTCTAGCGACTCAGCCATGCAGCCCATCTTTCTTCGAGTGAATCCTTATTGTGCATCTTGAAACAGCCACACCACATGTTTTCAGAGAGTCCTGTATTTCACCTGAAGTTATTTGTGGGTTTTTCTTTGCATCCTGACCAATTTTCCTGGCAGTTGTGGCTGAAATGTCAGTCAGTCTACCTGACCGTGGTTTGGTTTCTACAGAACCCCTCATTTTCCACTTCTTGATTAGAGTTTGAACACTGCTGATTGGCATTCTCAATTCCTTGGATATTTTTTTATATCCCTTTCTTGTTTTATGCAGTTCAACTACCTTTTCCCGCAGATCCTTTGACAATTCTTTTGCTTTCCCCATGACTCAGAATCCAGAAACGTCAGTGCAGCACTGGATGAAAAGGGTCTGTCAGGAGTCCAGAAACTCATTGACCTTTTATACAAACACACTAATTACAAGCAAACAGATCACAGGTGAGGATGGTTACCTTTAATAGCCATTCAAACCCCTTTGTGTCAACTTGTGCGCATGTTATCAGACCAAAATCACCAGGGTATGTACATTTTTGATCAGGGTCATTTGGGTAGTTTCTGTTGTCTTTATTATTTAAAAAGAGTAAACACAGTTGATTGATAATAAATGGCTTCAGCCAAACACTAACCATGAGTGAAAGAAATGTTTTTGTATTCATATTCTGTGAAAAATGGCCAGGAAATCATAAATTCTGCCAGGGTATGTAAACTTATGAGCACAACTGTATATACTTCCTCATATTTGTGGTAAAAAAAAAAACCGCAATTGGCGTATATTGATTGGTTTGCGCAAAAGTCGCAGCGTTTACAAACCATGAGAATTAATTTATGGCGTTTTTATTTTTTTATTTTTTTTACTATATTTACTATACTGATTATATAAAGCCTCTGTATAGATGTCACTGGTAAGGGAGGGGTTAACCTCCAGGGGGCAATCAAGGGGTTAACTGTATTACCAAGGCGTGTCCTAACTGTGTGGGGGCTGGGCTGCCAGGGGCATAAGAGATCTAACTGATCCCGAATACAGGGATCAGTAGATCTTTGTCATGCCGCCTGTCAGAACGGGGAACCGCCATGTTTACATTGGCGGTTCCCCGTTCCTCCTGTGTAGTAAGCGATTGCGGATATCGAGTCCGCCTGACCCACGGCCACAATGAGGGAGCGTGTGGCGGACACGAGAGCGCACCACTGGCGGCACTCACTCGCCCCCTAGCTGCGCCTGGGCGCATCGCCGTTTATAGACGCCGATTTGCATCACACTGCCACTCTGCAGCAGTAAATGTATGCGAGCCGGTCGTTAACCAGTTAAAGTGGATGTAAACCCGATTCATGAAATTTGATCTGGACACATCTATCTGTAGTGTTTACTTATCTCTCTCCAAAGCCTTAGTCCCAATAACTTCTGATAAGTTCTCTGACAAACCGAGATAAAACCAGTCTGAAATTTGTGTCGGGGGAGGGTGCTAGAAATAGATTAGCAGAGAGCTTGTCTTGTCACAGCTCTGCATATTCCTTCCTTCCTCTGCCTATGTGGAGGGTGGTGTGTGCCTTTCCTTCAATCTGCTTTAACACAATGTATGCCAAGAATCCGCTCCTACTGAATGAGGAAATAAAATTTCTAACACGATGTAAGAATTCTAAAGAATATAGCAAGCTGAAGACAGCAGATATACAGTACATGTAAAACTTATGTAGGGAGATTTGTTTCATCTCTGTGTATCATCTGAGGCTGTTCACTTCACTGGGTATATGTGAGGGTTTACATCCACTTTAAAGTGGGGTTCCAAAAGTGGAACTTCCGCTTTAAGGACTCCTGACGCCCCAACGTGCCACATTTGGCATGTCATTTTTTAGGGGGGAGTGTGTACCTAGTTTTGACAGGTACCCAGCTCCCATTTCCGCTTGCGCCGCCAAGGCAACTCGAGCGGAAGTTCTCCTCTCCCCCTCCCTCCCTGCAATCTTCTGGGACATGCCACAGGTCCCAGAAGATTGATCGGCCATTCAGGACGCACAGCGTGACTTGCGCATGCGAAGTGTGCACTAGTGATGCTGGCACCGGGGAGAGGTGGGGGAGAGAACCGAGGCTTCATGTGGCCGCATTGCTGGACTGTGGGACTGGTGAGAATGTGTTTATTAAATGTCAGAATCTACACCTTTTGTAGCTGCTGACTTTTAATAAACACAGAAACGGCTGGAACTTCGCTTTAGGGTCAGTTCACACCACATGCTGTCCAGTGCATTTTTTTATGTATCAAAAATGCTTGGAGAGTAGGTTATATGGTTTTCAATGGCATAGTTCACACCAGTGCGGTCAGTTTCAGTGCATTCCAATTCCAGAAAGAAAAATAGAACATGCTGCATTTTTTCTGTACTGAACTGGAACGCGGTAAAATGTATCAAAAACACACTGGAAAGCATACAAAACGCACTGGCCTTAAGGCTCCATGCACACTGGATGCTATAGGGGTCTTTCAGCGTCGGGCAGGAGACGCTGACCACAAAACGTTCTATTTGCAGTGTTTTGTAAGCAGCGTGTAGCGGCGTTTTTCGGCGTATGCGTTTTTGGGCGGTTTTTTTTTACTTCATTGGCTTCCATTGAGGACTGCAAAAAACGCCAGAAGCCGATATACGCCAGCGTTTACCGGCGTTTAGCTGTGTTTTTGGGCGTTGGCGTTTTTGGGCGTTTTTTCTTCATTGGCTTCCATTGACGGCAAAAAATGCCACACGCCGATATACCGGCGTTTAGTGGTGTTTAGCGGCGTTTACCGGCGTCTGGCGTTTTTTGTAGTCAGGAGAACGACTTTTGAAAGCCAATTCAGGGCGTTCAGATAACAGCCCAAAAACGCCACTGCTGATAAAAGACAATAAACGACCACGTGTGCATGGACACATAGGATAAAATAAAGTGGCTTTTTTGGGCTGTTAAAAAAAAAACGCCAAAAAAAAAAGGGGGGAAAAAGCACTGGACTGCATCAAAAACGTGCATGCAGAAAAGCACCAGGAACACATCTGGACTGCGTTTCTATGATGTGAACTGGCCCTTAAGGTTTACTTTACCTTTATCATAAAGGGGTTAAAAGGATACATGACTGTGATAAACACTGTATATACATTGTATTTGTCTGAGTTTGTCGGAGTATAGGTACAAGCTCCATGGCTGTCTCCTTATCCTTGCTTTTACCAATCAGTAAAGTATTTAGAAATGTGACATGCATAAGACTGGATTACTATGACACTCACTGGTCAGTACCTAGGGCAACAGAGTAAGTGATCAAAACGGACAGCTACTTGTACAAGACCAGACAGCAATAAAAACATTATCAATAAGGCTCCATTCACATCTGTGCATTCAAGGAACGCCCACAGAAGCGTGCGTTTATGTACGCATTCCCAGGAAAGCACGCATTTCCCATGCAGCGCCATTGTTATGGCACCCAAAATGTGGGAAGGCAATGCGCATTTTGTTGCACACCAAAATGTGCAGCAAATGTGGTAAAACGCTCTGTAAAAATGTGCAAACCGCAACGCAGTAAAAAGCTTCTTGAGCTTATCATTTGTTATGCATAGGGCAGCTCCCCCCTTCAAATAAAGAAAAAAAAAATGCGCACAACGGTATGTTTCAAATCACTAGGTGTGAACAGCGACTAATAGAGAAAATTGAAAATGATCCCACACATGAGGCTGTGCTCGCACTGGAAAAGCAAGATATTTCTTGCATGAATGTATAGTCATTCATTTAAATTATATCTAAAGGCAAAACCTTTTCCCGGTGCCTATCCATGGCAGCATACATGTGATAGTAGCCCCGCCTACTTCCGCCCACAGGACAGTGCATAGATATAAAAAGTTAACACCCACACAACAGCCCATTCCCTTTTTTGTCCTTATGGAACTCACAGCCAGTGTGAAGAGAAGAAACCCTTACCTGCCACCTTTGGAGGTTTTCTGCTCAGGTTCAGCCTCTCCTGTAGTGCAGTCTCTGACCTTGGGACACTAAATGCTCTCATAAGACAGGGAGCCCTTTCTGTGAAACTTTTGGGGTGCAAAATTGGGTGCTAACTAGCCCCACATACAGCAGTGCAGCCAGGGCTATGTTCCTCAGAAGAGCTGTCCATGCCTGGAGCCTGCCTCCCAGAAGTGAGTGAGAACTTTTTTTCACTTCAAATAGTGTCAAGGAAGGTTAAAGCGTTAACCCGCAACAGTAAAATCTGTCTGTATATGCAGCACAGCATGCTTGTTATACTCACTGTGGAACATAAGGGGTTAGTCCTCTGTATTGTGTAAAAAAGGCTGTTTTATCCTGTATGCCATAAATCCTTCCCTCTTGCACTGGCTATCTGGGGAAGTCCATATAATACACAGCATGGTGGTAAAGCTGCACATGCTCAGTTTGGTCTCTTATGCTGGATAGAACATTTCCTGTTTCAGTTGAACTGTTCAGGTCACATGATATTGACATCACACATGTGGGCATGTATACAGGCTGTAGCTGAGATCTCCTCCTACTTGAACACACAGCTATGGAAAAACTGTGCAGGTTATCGGGAAACCATGGTATACAGATCATCCCAAAAGGTATATAGCGGCAGTATTTTAATGTAAAGAAGATTTATAAGCTGTGGGCACTGTGGGGTGGGGCAGATTAACTTATTTTCATATTACAGGGTTTAGTAACACTATAACCCGCTATCGGGTTTGTTTATTTTTTGCCATCAATTGGCCAAATGTGGTATTTTCTGTTTTAAATCAATGAAAATAATTTTCATCCAGCATAGAAAATAGCCAACTAACATTCATTTTTCTTCCCCAATGGCACAGAATAAAATGTACATTCACTTTCACTGGGTGAGTTGCTATGTAATATTTTTTTTTATAAATATTCTCATTAGTGTTTGTTATAGAGCAAAGCAAATGGCATTCTTATATTGTTACTGAAGAGACAAGTCCATATTTCATTCTTTAATTTCTCCATTGATGTGTGTATGTCCGGTACAAAGCATTGTGCGATCCTTTACAAATGAAATACAATGTTTTTCCATTTAATTGCCTTTATATTCCTCCTACACCATAATGATATTCCTCTATAAATGTACAAAAATGTGATCACTATCCATCTAGTTAATGCAGCCAAATCCTGCATCCCAGCTCTATAGAAGTCCTCTTTGCTTCCCAGTATATGACAGTCGTTCCGTAGAGTTCATGATGTACAGTGCCTTGAAAAAGTATTCATACCCCTTGACAATTTTCACATTTTGTCATGTTACAACCAAAAACGTAAATGTATTTTATTGGGATTTTTTGTGATAAACCGACACAAAGTGGCACATAATTGTGAAGTGGAAGGAAAATGATAAATGGTTTTCAATTTTTTTACAAATAAATATGTGAAAAGTGTGGGGTGCATTTGTATTCAGCCCCCCTGAGTCAATACTTTGTAGAACCGCCTTTCACTGCAATTACAGCTACAAGTCTTTTTGGGGAAGTCTCTACCAGCTTTGCTCATCTAGAGAGTAATATTTTTGGCCATTCTTCTTTGCAAAATATCTCAAGCTCTGTCAGATTGGATGGAGAATGTCTGTGAACAGCAATTTTCAAGTCTTGCCACAGATTCTCAATAGGATTTAGGTCTGGCCTTTGACTGGGCCATTCTAACACATGAATGTGCTTTGATCTAAACCATTCCATTGTAGCTTTGGCTGTATGTTTAGGGTCATTGTCCTGCTGGAAGGTGAACCTCCGCCCCAGTCTCAACTCTTTTTCAGACTCCAACAGATTTTCTTCTAAGATTGCCCTGTATTTTGCTCCATCCATCTTTCCATCAACTATGACCAGCTTCTCTGTCCCTGCTGAAGAAAAGCATCCCACAACATGATACTGCTACCACCATGTTTCACAGTGGAGATGATGTGTTCATGGTGATGTGCAGTGTTAGTTTTCTGGCACATATAGCGTTTTGCTTTTAGGCCAAAAATTTTAATTCTGGTCTCATCTGACCGGAGCATCTTCCTCCACATGCTTGCTTCTCACAAACTGCAAACAGGACTTCTTATGGCTTTCTTCTTGCCACTCTTCCATAAAGGGCAGATTTGTGGAGTGCACGACTAATAGTTGTCCTGTGGACAGATTCTCCCACCTGAGCTGTGGATCTCTGCAGCTCCTCCAGAGTCACCATGGGCCTCTTGGCTGCTTCTCTGATTGATGCTCTCCTTGCCCGGCCTGTCAGTTTAGGTGGATGGCCATGTCTTGGTAGGTTTGCAGTTATGCCATACTCTTTACATTTTCAGATGATGGATTGAACAGTGCTCAGTGAGTTGTTCACAGCTTGGGATATTTTTTTTATAACCTAACCCTGCTTTAAATTTTTCCAAAACTTTATCCCTGACCTGACTGGGGTGTTCCTTGGTTTTCATGATGCTGTTTGTTCACTAAGCTTCTCTAACAAACCTTTGAGGGCTTAACAGAACAGCTGTATTTATACTGAGATTAAATTACACACAGGTGGACTCTATTTACTAATTGGGGGATTTCTGAAGGCAATTGGTTCCACTAGATCAGGGATAAGCAATTAGCGGACCTCCAGCTGTTGCAAAACTACAAGTCCCATCATTCCTCTGCCTTTGGGTGTCATGCTTGTGGCTGTCAGAGTCTTGCTATGCCTCATGGGACTTGTAGTTCTGCAACATCTGGAGGTCCGCTAATTGCATATCCCTGCACTAGATTTTAGTTAGGGGTATCAGAGTAAAGGGGGCTGAATACAAATGCACGTCACACTTTTCAGATATTTATTTGTAAAAATTTTTTTAACTATTTATGATTTTCTTTCCACTTCACAATTATGTGCCACTGTGTTGGTCTATCACATAAAATCCTAAAAAAATACATCTAGACCCCTTTCACACCGGAACGTTTTTCAGGCGCTGCGGTGCTAAAAATAGCGTCTGTACAGCGCATGAAACCCCCCCCCCCCCCACCCCCTAATCCACCCCAGTGTGAAAGTCTGAGCGCTTTCACACTGGGGCGGTGCGCTTGCAGGACAAGAAGAAAAGTTCTGCAAGCCGCATCTTTGGAAACAAAAAAAAATAATGTTTTACAGTTGTTATTTATTTATTTATTTATTTTTTAGGGTAAGAGGTTAAAGTTAAAGTTAGGGTTAGGTGTTGGGGTTAGGGTTAGGATTAGGGGTTAAGATACTAACCAGGAGACCTGGAGATTGTTTATTTCACCAAACAGCATGAAGCTGACAGTGAGTAAAGCCAGGAGGCTGAAGCATGTTTATGCAATAATGTTGGAACCCCCTGCGAGGGAAGATTACTGTTTTATTTGACTTTTTTGCGTTTCTTTTAATAAAAATGGGCTGCCATGCCCTTAAAAATACCGCTTTGGACTGGCGCACTTACTGAAAATGCAGCTACCGCTTGAGTCTAATCAACCCCAATCTTACAATACACATTATATACGTATACGTTATATTACATTTCCAGCAAACCAAAAACAAAAACCCACAAGCACCCAACTGTCTACAAGCAATGCCAATCCAATCAAACATTGCAATCAAATCTAAATACATTTTAAGTGGAACTTCCACCAAACAGCTAAACACACAAATGAACAGCATAGATATTTAGGCCTCATACACACGGGCGTATATAAAAAAATAAACAAAACGTCGGGCCCGACGTCAAGGAAAAAAAGGCGACGTTTTTCGGCGTTATGTATTGACGTTTTTCTGCGTTATTGAGCGTCGGCGTCAATAGGCGTCAATAGGCGTTTTTTAAAAAAAAATCATCCCTCTGCTATTTTTCAACCTAAAAACGTTGGCGTCAAAAAACGCCGGTAAACGCCGGTACAATATTAGTTGGCGTTTGTTGGCGTTAGTTGGCGCTTTGTGGCGTCGGCGTCAAAAAACGCCAACATTTTGCAGTCTCAGAACGCGAGGGCTGTGGGTTCTACTTTCTGCTCACTAACGCCGACACCACCTACAGCTCAAAAACGTCGACGTTTTTATGGGGCCATTGACTAACATGGGGAGCAGAAAAAAATGTCAGTAGACGCCGGCGTCAAAAAACGCCCGTGTGTATGAGGCCTTACTGTGATTCTGTTCAGCAGATGTTGTGATTTACACATCTCTGTACAGCAAGGTAAATGACACATTTCCTGGTTTAGGTAAGTGCCTTAGATATACAGTGAGAAAATAAGTATTTGAACACCCTGCTATTTTGAAAGTTCTCCCACTTAGAAATCATGGAGGGGTCTGAAATTGTCATCGTAGGTGCATGTCCACTGTGAGAGACATAATCTAAAAAAATAATCCAGAAATCACAATGTATGATTTTTAAACTATTTATTTGTATGATACAGCTGCAAATAAGTATTTGAACACCTGAGAAAGTCAATGTTAATATTTGGTACAGTAGCCTTTGTTTGCAATTACAGAGGTCAAACATTTCCTGTAGTTTTTCACCAGGTTTGCACACACTGCAGGAGGGATTTTGGCCCACTCCTCCACACAGATCTTCTCTAGATCAGTCAGGTTTCTGGCCTGTCGCTGAGAAACACAGAGTTTGAGCTCCCTCCAAAGATTCTCTATTGGGTTTAGGTCTGGAGACTGGCTAGTCCACGCCAGAACCTTGATATGCTTCTTACAAAGCCACTCCTTGGTTATCCTGGCTGTGTGCTTTGGGTCATTGTCATGTTGGAAGACCCAGCCTCGATCCATCTTCAGTGCTCTAACTGAGGGAAGGAGGTTGTTCCCCAAAATCTCGCAATACATGGCCCCGGTCATCCTCTCCTTAATACAGTGCAGTCGTCCTGTCCCATGTGCAGAAAAACACCCCAAAGCATGATGCTACCACCCCCATGCTTCACAGTAGGGATGGTGTTCTTGGGATGGTACTCATCATTCTTCTTCCTCCAAACATGTTTAGTGGAATTATGACCCAAAAGTTCTATTTTGGTCTCATCTGACCACATGACTTTCTCCCATGACTCCTCCGGATCATCCAAATGGTTATTGGCAAACTTAAGACGTGCCTGGACATGTGCTGGTTTAAACAGGGGAACCTTCCGTGCCATGCATGATTTCAAACCATGACGTCTTAGTGTATTACCAACAGTAACCTTGGAAACGGTGGTCCCAGCTCTTTTCAGGTCATTGACCAGCTCCTCCTGTGTAGTTCTGGGCTGATTTCTCACCTTCCTTAGGATCATTGGGACCTCACGAGGTGAGATCTTGCATGGAGCCCCAGTCCGAGGAAGATTGACAGTCATGTTTAGCTTCTTCCATTTTCTAATGATTGCTCCAACAGTGGACCCTTTTTCACCAAGCTGCTTGTGTCTAGTGTCTTTGGACAGCTCTTTGGTCTTGGCCATGTTAGTAGTTGTATTCTTACTGATTGTATGGGGGGGACAGGTGTCTTTATGCAGCTAACAACCTCAAACAGGGGCATCTAATTTAGGATAATAAATGTAGTGGAGGTGGACATTTTAAAGGCAGACTAACAGGTCTTTGAGGGTCAGAATTCTAGCTGATAGACAGGTGTTCAAATACTTATTTGCAGCTGTATCATACAAATAAATAGTTTAAAAATCATATATTGTGATTTCTGGATTTTTTTTTTAGATTATGTCTCTCACAGTGGACATGCACCTACGATGACAATTTCAGACCCCTCCATGATTTCTAAGGCCCCTTTCACACTGGGGCTGGCGGGCGGTAGCGGTAAATCCCCGCTAGTCTCAGCGGGGATTTAGCGCTGTTATAGAGGCGCTACGGCGCCGCTATGCAGGCGGGTGCGGGGCACTTTTAACCCCCCCACAACGGGTTAAACAGGGATTAAAAGTGCCGGCGCTCGGCGCTCCCGGAGCGGTGTACAGCCGCTACGGGAGCGCTGCCCATTGAATTTAATGGCAGGAGCGGTGGAGGAGCGGTGAATACACCGCTCCCTACATTCCTGAAAAATCATGCTTGCATGATTTTCTGAAGCGCTGCGCTAGCGCAACGCCTCAGTGAGAAAGCATCCATAGAGATGCATGAAAATAATATTTAGAGCGTTATTACAGCGGTAATTTTAGCGCTTTACCGCTGTAATAACGCTCCAGTGTGAAAGGGGCCTAAGTGGGAGAACTTGCAAAATAGCAGGGTGTTCAAATACTTATTTTCCTCACTGTATGTCAGATCTAGACTGATCCCACCACTGAAGGGACCCTCCAGTGATCTCCTCCTCTCCCCCCAGCGCTCTGATATGGGGGTGGTCCCTCAGCATCATCATGTACAATGCTATTGACTATTAATTAATTATACTAATTAAACTATTCATTAATTGGCTATTAACCCAACATTGTACCTGGAATTTGCAGGATTGCAACCCCGGCCAGGAGTGTGGTAGAGAGGTGAGGGCACTGGACTGGTTGCATCACTAAAGGGACTCTCCTCCTCTCCTTTCAGCACTTTGGGCAGTCCCTTGGCATCATCATGTAAAATGCAGGGCTATTAACACTGCATTGTAGATGGAGGAGGCAGGAGTGTGATTGCAGTCGGGAGCACCTTAGGCTAATTGTGAGTTTAGGAGCTTTTGACATTTTTAGAGACTGTAAGGCTTGGTTCACACTTGCGTGATGCGGGCACCATGCAAATCTGCCCTATGCGAACAGCTGGGAGTGTCAATACAAAGTTAATGACACCCCCAGATCGGTTTGCATATCGCAGTGCGAACTGTCAATTTGGACAGGAATTGGATCGCATGAGTGTGAATACCCATGTGATCCGATTCTGGTGCAGACCAAAAAAAGGGTCCTGCATGACTTTGGTACAAATGTGATGCAAATTCAGCCATACAACCTGCATAGCTGAATTTGCATCGCACAGACATCGCATGTGATCTGCACAGCAGTGTGGTGTGAATCACATGCAATGCCGCACAGAGCAGCAGTGTGAACCCAGCCTCAGACCCCTTTCACACAGACATTTGCTTGGATCCACCTGTTAAGTTTTTCAGGTGGAGCCGATCGGAACCTCCATTTTTCTCTACGGAGCGGCGCGTGTAAACAGACATGCGTCCGTTTACACTAGCCTATATCCAATCCGATGGATGAAGATACGTTTGCCATCCGTCCAGCGAAACGTATGGTATTTGGGTGTAAATGGACAGGCGGTCCATTTACATTGAGCAGCCCACAGAGGAGAGTGGTCTGTGTCCATGTCCACATGTGCAGACCGGACAAGAACCTGTCATCCCCCTGCTCAGCAGGGATCAGCAGAGAGATTCCCTGCTGAGCAAGTGGATCACAGCCGCAGTCCGCCCCATGCGAAAGGGGCCTAAAATGCTCCACTCCTGAATGCAGAATAATCGCATTCAGGAGAGAAGTGTTTTGACAGATAAACGGCAAATGCAGCAAAAACGTCCCTAAAAGTGAAGCATGTTTAGCACTTCAGCGCTCATTATTTCAATGGCCAAAATAAATAAAAATTCTAGCCAATGAATTAAATAAATGCCCAAACGCTGCTACACACTACTAAACTGGTTTGAAAAAAACGCAGCTTAGGTGAGTGTTTAATGCTGATTGTCTCCTGTCAGGAGAAAGCAATGTGCATGAGGCCTAACGCAGAAGAATCGCTTTCAGGAGAGGAGCTTTTAGTCATAAAACCGCTAAATGTGCCTAAGCACTAGGCGCATTTAGCACTTTTGTGTTTATTAATTTCAATGGCCAAAATAAATGAAAAAACTGGTCAATTAAAAAAATAAATGCCCAAACGCTGCTATACATGGCTTAACTGTTTTGAAAAAACGCAGCTTAAGTGAGTGTTTAACGCTGAATTTCTCCCTGCGTTTTACAGTAAACCAGCATCGCACTTCTACACAATCTCACTCATCGGAAAACCCGGAGCGCACAGTGGCAGCATCCAATCAGACGTCAAATTTCACTTTTCCTGTGCAGGATAGAAAATGAAAGCCAGCGAATCACCATAGAGACCTCCCTCCTGGCTTCACATTCATGAATACGCCTTCCTATAAATAGCCGGACCCCATACACTTGGTGACCTGGCAGATTGAGGTCACAGCCAATCTTTATTTAAACATCCTGTAAATTCTTTATTATCAGCATTAGAAGATCTGCCCCAGACCCTTCTCATCGTAATCCGTACGCTTATCCTGCCTCCATGCATACATTATTAAAACCCAGCATCTGCATTAATGCAACATGAATGCGTTTTAATTATTAGTAGAATATTTTTGCAACAAACATCAGAAAATAGCGAAAATAAAAACCATTTGACATGTGTGCAATAAATGAATAGAAATAAGAATATAATTCAGCTGTGACTTGACCCAAAAAAACAGACAATGCATCCTCCCAGGCAGAAATCATTCCCAAGGCTGGCGATCTCCCAGCATTCCCGTCTCTCATCTCCCATGCGATGGTATGCCCGGCTATCATGTAAGCCTTAATAATACCTCTACATGCTCCTCATAGTGACATGAATTAAAGGGACAGCCTTATTATACAACAGCAGGCAGAGGCCCACTGATCCCCCTACATCAATGCCTCAGTATGAGGTCCTAGCAAGAATAGATCTGGGGGTGTTGTCCCTGTCATGGCGGCTGCTGTTTATCCTCTGTTAAAGGAGACACGATTTTTACTACATCAAAAAACAGCTGAACTGTCAGTACAGGATACAGGATCTGTCAGGTCTCATCAATCCAACCTAGCAAACCATTGCAGAATGCACTCCAGCTAGAATTGTCGGAAAAAAGGACAATGGTGATGTGCAAATGTGAAGATAAATTCTGATTGGTCAGTGGTGGGGGGGGGGGGGGATCGTTGTTTATTGCCTTATTATATAGTGCAAAAATATGAAGGCTGCAAGATAAATTCTGACAGGTCTGTGGGAGTAATTGTTCTTTTGCATTCACTATTTAATAGGGCAAAGAACAATTACTCCAACTGACCAATCAGAATGTATCACGCAGGCTTCATATTTTTACAATATACTTATTATTTTTTCATGCTATATAACTAGTCAAAGAACAGTTACCCCCCACTAACCAATCGGAATTTATTTTGCCTGCTGTCATTGCAGCCTTCAAATTTTTGCACTATATAATAAAGCCATGATCAATCACCCCCATTGACCAATCAGATTTTATTTTGCCATCACTATTTAATAAGGCAGATAAATTCTGATTGGTCAGTGGGGGTGATTGATCATGCCTTTATTATATAGTGCAAAAATATGAAGGAGGCAATGACAGCAGGCAAGATAAATTCTGATTGGTTAGTGGGGGTAACTGTTCTTTGACTAAATATATAGCGTGAAAAAATAAAAAGTAAAGTGTAAAAATATGAAGCCTGCATGATAAATTCTGATTGGTCAGTTAGAGTAATTGTTCTTTGCCTTAGTAAATTGTGCAAAAATATGAAGGCTGCAAGATCAATTCTGATTGGTCAGTTAGAGTAATTGTTCTTTGTCTTATTAAATTGTGCAAAAATATGAAGGCTGCAAGATAAATTCTGATTGGTCAATGGGGGTGATTGATCATGGCTTTATTATAAAGTGCAAACATATGAAGACTGCAATGACAGCTGGCAAGATCAATTCTGATTGGCCAATGAGGATAATTGTTCTTTGCATTATTATATAGTGCAAAAATATGAAGGCTGCAAGATCAATTCTGATTGGTCAGTTGGAGTGAATGATCATTGCCTTATTATATAGTGCAAAAATAGGAAGGCTGCAATGACATCAGGCAAGATAAATTCTGATTGGTTAGTGGGGGGTAATTGTTCTTTGCATAATTATATAGAATGAAGAAATAAAAAGTATAGTGTAAACATATGAAGCCTACGTGATACATTCTGATTGGTCGGTAAGATTAATTGTTCATTGCCTTAGTAAATTGTGTAAAAATATGAAGGCTCCAAGATCAGTTCTGATTGGTCAGTGAGGATAATTGTTCTTTGCCTTATAATGCCCAGTATAGTGTGCAGTGCTGGCAGCCTGGGCTCCTTCCACCCCAGTGCTCCCAGGCTGGCATTGTGCTTGCAGATGAAGGGGGACAAGCTGTATATAACAATGTAGAGATGATATCAGTCCTGTGTAGTTGTGATGAGCCCTGCACAGGATAATAGTGCCACCTGCACCCCTGAGCCTGCCCTGGTGAATGGATGGTGCTGTGACATTATTGCCCCCCAGTGGGGTGACCCCCCCATCCCCCCCTCCTACATGCAGCCAATGTAACAAAGGACAGCGCCTGGTGCTGAAAGCTTACCGTGATGTGCGGGATGCTCTTCTTCCCCTGGTAAGACATGATGGGTCGTGCACCGGGAAATGCTAACACAAGTCACAGAAGATCGCTGCAACTTCCTCGCACACAACACACAGAAAAAAACAGGCGATTTAAAAAATAGATTTATGAGCCGCCGGATCGGCTGCAGCGAAGCAGGGAAGAGCCTTCCCGGGAGATCGCGGAGAGCTCCTCCTACAGGCGGCCGGGGAGAATGACAGGCTGGCTGAGCACAGTGCTATCCTCATCACCCAATGACAGAGGAGGAGACCCTTCATAGGAAAGGGGGACACTCATGTAATGCTGGATGGAGCATGGAGGGGACTCTGCAATGATGGGGAAAGGGCTGGGCTCCTCACAGGTGACAGATATACGAATCCATGGGTGCACACACAGCACTGACAGCACATGGCATGGGAAAGCCAAAGGAGCTGACAATTACTTCTTTTATTACAGGTTTTTATACTGACAATTGTATGCAGTGATTTATATTATCATTAATTAGTCCTGTCCCTCAAGGAGCTTACACTCTAAGATCCCTATCACATATGCATGTAGTGTATAATCAGTGGCGGCCCGTCCATACGCCACCCCCTAATCCATGCGCCCGGCCCCTAGTCTACATGCAGGATGCATGGATTCCAATGGGTTTTTTTTTTTCTAGAAGCACATGATTAGAGCCAGAGGCTCTAAAAGGCTTCAAAAGATGGTAGGCTAGGAGCACTGCACCCTGAGCCCACCAGTTGTGTGACAATAGCGAATTAATTAATATTTGCTGTTGTCTTCCTGATTTCCCTCATGGCCAATCAGGAAGCGGGTCCCGATTGGTCGAGAGGAGAAACTACTGTATTGGCTGCTGAGGGAAGGAGGAGGGAAGCCGCCAAGGAGGAAGCTACCGTGAAGCCGGTGACACAGGGTGAAGCCACCGCCGAGGAGGAGGAGGTGCAGGAAAGGTCCAAAGCTGCCCGCGACCTAGATGGAGTAAGTGAGGGGCTGGTGGGTGGACAAATGAGCGAGTGATGGGAGGGCTGGGGGGTTTGACCGCTTGATCGACCAAATGAGGGGTGCTACCAGCATGTCTTTGAAGTATGGGAGGAAACCCGTGCAAACACAGAGAGAACATGCCAGGCTGGGAATCAAACCCAGGACCTCAGTGCTACAAGATAGAAATGCTAACCACTATGCTGCAACTAGCTCTACTTTTTAGGGTATGACAATTTGTCTCTGCAAATTACTGTCTGGCCATTGGTAATAAATGGCCTGACGGCTCACGCTTGCGGGTAGGGGGTGGCTTTTATATATATATATATATATATATATATATATATATATATATATATATGGCCTTCCTCTTCCACCACTGTATCATGTGTTCACAGTGATCACATATGTAAACAAAGGCTGCAGTCAGTGCTCTATATCCTCTCACAATGATCAGCATTGCAGGAAACACTCTGTTATCACTTTTTTTTACACCTTGTCACTACAGCAGCCAGCTAGTGTCCCTGATCACTATCCACATTAGTACAGTGTCATTATACCAGTGCAGACAACCACAGTGTTCCTGACTGCCACCATAGCAGTCACAGAGTCCCCAGTAGTGGCGGCTGGTGGTTTTTTTTGGGGGGGGGGGCAGCTCTGGCTCTAATAGGTTTTTCAAAAAAACACCCCTGCCTTTGTAATTTTTGCGCCGGCGTCCTGAAAGGGGTGGGCGCATGGATAGGGGATGGTGGTGGCATGGATAGGGGAAGCAGCATCCGTGTGCCCACAATGGACAGGCCACCCCTGGTCCCCAGACCAGTGCAACCAGCAGCAGTGTTCCTGATCACCACCACACTAGACCAGTGCAACCAGCAGCAGTATTCCTGATCATCACCACACTAGATTAGTGCAATCAGCAGCAGTGTTCCTGATCACCACGACACTGGAC
>BLSH010379909.1:168635-182479 GCA_018402905.1 Glandirana rugosa
AACCTTGAAGTCCGTTCATAATTTTATGTATGTCAGTCCAGGTATTTATAACCCTGTAGCTGTGTTAAGATTAGAAAAACCGAGATATGTGGTACCTAAACTTTACTTTGCTTGTTCTACGAGAAATTGACGTCTGAAAGTCGAAATTAAACTCCCATAAATCTAGGTTTAGTCTACTTGTCACATCCTTCATGTTGTCAAACATATACACGGAGGGTGAAAAATTTCCTGGTTTTCATTACCCTGTCTAATTGTTAGTATTTAGTTTGAAAGTGAAAAATTATGAACCAACGTTTAGGAAACGTCAGTTAATGTCGGACTTCAGACCTAGTATTAAAAAGTGAAAGTTTGATTTATGATTGTTAATCTGTCCCATTACTTTTGGTCCTTTAAAAAGTGGGAGGCACATATACAAACTGTTGTACTTCCTACACTGTTCATCTGATTTGGATCTAAATACCCTCAAATTAAAGCTGAAAGTCTGCAGTTAAAGAGCATCTTGTTCGTTTCATTTCAAATCCATGGTGTATAGAGCCAAAAAGATTAGAATTGTGTCGATGTCCCAATATTTATGGACCTGACTGTATGTATTTTAATACTTGCCTGAAGTTCCAATTTAAAGTGTATCTTAAGTCAAAACTTTTTTTTTTTAGTTAAGAATAGAGGTTTTTTGCTGTCGGTGCCCTCTCTATTTCTCATTAGTCCTGTTTACCATTATCATTGAAAGCAAAGGAAAATCCCAAACTTTGGGTTGTCCCCAAAAAAGTAATAGAGGGGAAATCGTTCAATGGAGACACTAGTTCTGATGAAATTGGTGGCACATCAGGATTCCACCACTTTGACAGGAAGTAAAGGCAAATCTCTTTAATGGGACACAGATGGCAAAAAAATATGACAGGGGTTATAACCCTCTTACGCTATCCATAGTGGAGAAAAAGGTTTTGCCTTTAGTCATACTTTAAAGTGGTTGTAAAAGGTTTTTAACCTTCGTGCATTCTATTCATAAAGTTAAAAAAAACCTACCCCCCAATACTTACCTGAGCCCCCTCTTGATCCAGTGATGTCCACGAGAGCCTTGCCTCTCCAGGAACCCGCACTCCTGATTGGCTTGTGGCAGCAGCAGGAACCATTGGCTCCCGCTGCTGTCCACTAAGCCACTGAGCCAGTCAGGATTAAGAAAAGTGACAGCTGCACCTCGTGAAGTTCCAATGTCATTTATTAAAAGCACCACAAATTCAAAGCAGGACACCACAGGAAAGATACATGTAGACATGTTTCACACAAAATATAGTGCTTACTCATTACTTTTGGACGACTAAGACATTTGTGGACATCGCTGGAGAGAGAAGGGGTTCAGGTAAGTAATTAGGGGGGCTGCTACACACAGAAGGTTTTTTACCTTAAGGTACAACTAAAGGCAACATACATATTTTAGTAAATCCTCATATAAATACCTGAAAGTTACACATGGTGATAAACATAATAACTGAAATGATTATTTTCCTACCATGTAGCTACAAGTGTGATTGGTAATCTCCCATTCATTTCTTCTTTGCTATACACTGCTAGAGATGATGGGAGGAGTTCAGCAGAGCACAGCAGAGGTCAGATGTCATTTCCTTTCATTGAAGTGACTTGTCTCTCCAACAGTCCTCCAGCTTTCTATGACACTCAACCTATTTTACATAACACACACCCATCTGCCAATGAATAGCTGGGTGTGTGCTATGTAAAACAGTACAAGTCATTACAGGTTCATTTACACACAGATCTGTCTATTAATCGGTGTGCTTCTCCCTGCCTGCTCTCCTCTGGTAATATGTAAACCGACAGAACAAAATCCAACCTAAGAGCTGGCTGTATAGAAAAAGCAGTGGGCGGGCAAAGGCGGGGACATAGGTGGGAGTGGGCGGGGTGTCACAGGCTGATTGTGGGTGGAGTCGAATCTGTTATTGTATGTAGAATGAATGGCTGAGATTTCCATGGATATAGGAGCCCCTCCCCCAGTGTTGTCAGGAGGTTTCTGCAGAGAGAGATAGACGCAAATGGGGACAACATGTGTTCAATACAGGCAATGCGAAAACCAGGAAGTAAAGTTGTCGCCTCACTAAAGGAAGTGCACATGACAGCAGGGGAAAAGGTAGGGATCTCACCATCCTACCTGCTTTTTGCAAAACAATCAGTAAGATGTTTAGCAGACTGTATAGGTGCATAACATATTGATTTCTTCATTTTGACCATAGTTCTACTTTAATGCATAGAATGCATTAAGATAAAAAAACCTCCTGCCTTTACAACTGCTTTAATTTGCCATTATCCGCCTGTACCCCAGTACAAAGTCTGGGAGTGGAAGGTATACATACCAATTAGGTTCTAATGCTAAACATATGACTTTTATTCTAACATTTATCACATAATTCTTTTCTGGTGGTGTTTTTATTTTTAGTTACTTTTCTATTTGGTTAAACTGGAAGGACATGTATCCAATCAACCTGACTAACGATGTAAATGTAATGTAGCAAACTTAAATTGCAAAGAATGTGTCAATTGTAGCAAATATACCAGGATGACATAACTGTGCTCCATACAAAAACTCAGTGGCACAATAATCCTGTTATTCAGTTTCTGTCTACTGTCTGCAATCAACATATATTAAAGTGGTTGTCAACTCGTGACAACCACTTTAATCTACAGGTAAGCCTATGATAAGGCTTACCTGTGGTTGCCCTGCATATCTCCTAAACAGGGCCGTCTTTAATATTGATTGGACCCTGGGCAAATATTTTCTTGGGCCCGCCCATGCAATTTCACTCTCCACCTGCTCTGAGACATACAATAAATAGCAACTACACGCAAAATCAGTTTACTAAATCAGATCAGCAGAGATTTTGATTGGTTGCCAGAGGTTACAGCATATCATTACCACTTACTGACTGGTTGCTAGAGGTTACAGCACACATTACGGCTCACTGATTAGTTGCTAGAGGTTACAGCACATGCTTTCTGCTTGTTTGGTTGCTAGAGATCATCAATAATGCGCACTGATTGGTTGCTAGAGGTTACTGCACATCATTACTGCCCACAGATTGGTTGCTAGAGGTTACAGCACATCATCTCCTCACTGCCTGCTCAACATGGACTGGGGAGCACAAAGTCGCTTTCCTGACACCACAGAAATGTGCTGCCCTTTAGCAGATACACAGCAGTGCCATCAATTATTAATGACACCCTCACGCATCTGCTGACATGTGCTGTGAACTTTCAATCATGCCTTTGTCTCCCAAGTGGTCAGCATTCAGTATAGGTGATGGTGAATATGACCTCAAGGGGGGGCATGATATACATATGAATGCCACCTTTGTTTACATATCAGTGCAGCTGGCCGCCACTATTTACATATGAATGCTGCCGCTATTTACATATCAATGCCAGTTATTTACATGTAAACATAGGGTCTGCAGGTGAGTCACCAGGATAGTTGGCAAGTATGAGGCAGCTTCTTTGGGCCCCACAACAATGACAGGGCCCAGGGCAGCTGCCCCTTTTGCCCTTCCTTAAAGATGGCCCTGCTCCTAAACCTGCATGGTTCAGGAGATTTGCAGTGTATGTGCTTTGCCGACGTCATGTCGACACATGCACAGTGAAGAAACGGACTCCGTGCCGTTCCTCCACTGCGACCGTGCCGTGACTGGCGGCTCCCGTGTGCTTGTGCGGGAGTGACGTCATCGCGGCTCCAGCCAATCCCATCACCAGAGCCCGCGAACCTGGAAGTAACCCCGGTGAAAGATGTTGGCCTTGTCAGCGGTGTGCTAGCGGTGATTCAGGGCATCGTTCTATGGTAAGTATTTGTGATGCATACTAGCTCATTATTCCTTTGTCTTGCAAGTTTTTTTTTTTGGGGGGGTTTACAACCTCTTTAACCACTTCAGCCCGGAAGGATTTGCCCCCTTCCTGACTAGAGCACTTTTTGCGATTTGGCACTGTGACACAATTGTACGGTTGTGCGGCGTTGTACCCAAACAAAATTTGCATCCTTTTTTTCCCCACAAATAGAGCTTTCTTTTGGTGGTATTTAATCACCTCTGCGTAATTTCTGATCACCGCTAAAAACAAAAAAAGAGCCACAATTTTGAAAAAAAAAAAACAATATTTCTTACTTTTTGCTAAAATACAAATCCAAAAAAATATATAAAAAAACAAATCTATTCATCGGTTTTGGCCGATTTATATTCTTCCTCATATTTTTGGTAAAAAAAAATCGCAATCGGCATTTATTGATTGGTTTGCGCAAAACTTGTCGCGTTTACAAACCATGAGAATTAATTTCGGGCATTTTTACATTTTTTTTTTTTTACTAGTATTGGCGACGATCTGCGATTTTTATTGGGACTGTGATATTGGGGTGGACATGTCGGACATTTTTGACACTTTTTTTGGGACCAATGACATTTATACAGCGATCAAAAATTGAAATATCCACTGATTACTGTGTAAATGTCATTAGCAGTGAAGGGGTTGACCTGCAGGGGGCAGTGAAGGGGTTAACTGTGTTCCCTGGGCGTGTTCTAACTGTTTGGGGGCTGGGCTGGCAGGGGCACCAGTGAACTAACTGATCCCGAGTAAATTATAGCACTATTACTCTCACTGACAGTAATGATGAGGCACTATTCCTCTCAGGGACACCAATGATGAGGCACTATTCCTCCCACTGACACCAATGATGAGGCGCTATTCCTCTCACTGATACCAATGATGAGGCACTATTCCTTTCACTGATACCAATGATGGGACACTATTCTTTTCACAGACACCAATGATGGGACATTATTCCTCTCAGGGACACCAATGTTGGGGCACTATTCCTCTCATTATACATGATATTACACCAACATCGCGTGATTCCGTTTAACATCAGGGTTTATTAAAAACTTCAATAAAAACACTCACATGCTTATAAGTAAAATACACATATACTCATCAGTGGGATAATTCAGGTCCCTCCTATCCCTGAGATCTGCAGCTCTGCTGGGTCAGAAACCGGATCCCTCACTTACTCTCCACCTCTGAGTATAATATCCTCACTCCTCAGAACGCTCCTCAGAGATCTCCCAGTCGAAGTTACGAGAGATAAAGAAACCAGTAGGAGGGGCTAACCTGGTCAATGGATGGTGTGTGGTGAGCGTTCTGAGGAGTGAGGATATTATACTCAGAGGTGGAGAGTAAGTGAGGGATGTTCTGATGTTGGAGGGAGTAAACAGTGCCCTATCATTAGTGTCCATGAGAGGAATATTGCCCCATCATTGGTGTCCCTAAGAGGAATAGTGCCCCATCATTGGTGTCCCTAAGAGGAATAGTGCCCCATCATTGGTGTCCCCTGAGAGGAAAAGTGCCCCATCATTGGTGTCAGTGGGAGGAATAGTGCCCCATCATTGGTGTCAGTGGGAGGAATAGTGCCCCATCATTGGTGTCCCTGAGAGGAAAAGTGTCCCATCATTGGTGTCAGTTGGAGGAATAGTGCTCCATCATTGGTGTCCCTTGGTGTTCCTGAGAGGAATAGTGCCCCATCATTGGTGTCCCTGAGAGGAATAGTGCCCCTTCATTGGTGTCCCTGAGAGGAATAGTGCCCCATCATTGGTGTCCCTGAGAGGAATAGTGCCCCATCACTGGTGTCACCGAGAGGAATAGTGCCCCATCATTGGTGTCAGTGAGAGGAATAGTGTCCCATCATTGGTGTCCCCTGAGAGGAATAGTGCACCATCATTGGTGTCAGTGAGAGGAATAGTGTCCCATCATTGGTGTCCCCTGAGAGGAATAGTGCACCATCATTGGTGTCTGTGAAAAGAATAGTGCCTCATCATTGGTGTCAGTGAGAGGAATAGTGCCTCATCATTGGTGTCCATAAGAGGAATAGTGGCCCATCATTACTGTCAGTGAAAGTAATAGTGCCCCATCATTGGTGTCCCTGATAGGAATAGTGCCCCATCTTTGGTGTTATTGGGAGGAATAATGTCCCATCAGTGGTATCAGTGGGTGGAATAAGTGCTCCACAGTTGGTGTCAGTGGGAGGAATACTGCCCCAAGGGCCAGATAAAGGCAAGCAAAGGGCCGCATCTGCTGCCATAAGCTGTAGATGCAATCCTTTTTAGCAGGTGTTCCCCAGACCTAAAAATTATTTCAAGGGTTCCTCAGGGATAAGAGGTTGAGAATGCTTACCTCTAAAGGCTGGTACACACATCCGAATATCGGCCAGCATCGGCTGGTTCAACAGAAACTGGCTGATATTTGTCCAGTGTATACAGCAGCTTGTCTGACAGAAGCCGGTCTAATGACCAACTTCTGACGAGCTAGATCAGTGGATCAGCCGCAAAATTGGACTCATGGGAGTGTCAAAAGATCACATCATGACTAGCAATATGTTTAGGGGTAGTACTTGGATAAGCTGGCCATAGATTTTTTTTTTCCTTTTTTATTCAGCCAAAGGTGAATGAAGAAAGAAAATGCACAGATTCCACCATCCATACAATCCCCCCACCAGGACATTGTGGTCTGACAGTGGGACTCTCTGCTGTCAGGATGTACTGATCAGCAGTCTGCAGCCTCTGATCAACAAAAGTTTTCCAGCTTGTCCATTCATCAAGTCTAACTATCGACTTCTGTCAAACCGGGATAACCACATACAGATTCAAATTTGGCCGATCCTGGCTGAACCAGCCATATTTCAATTAGTCTAGGGCCGGTTTTAGTTTAGCAGTAAATATGCCTATAGAATGTTTGCAGGATCTGATAATTTACTGCAGATTGTGGAACAGTGGTTGTAGGCCCCACCATAGACCTACCCAATACCATGTAGGGGTAAGCTGATTGTCCACAATACTTCAGTACTCCTTAGCTAGACTTTCAGAGCTTCTTTTTTCCTCCATAGCCACAAATATGCCAATTCACATTGTGCAACCTTGCGTGTTTGGGGGCAGATTTTTCCTTATTAAGACCATTCAGGGGCCAGATCATGTATGCTTGGCCTGTCCAATATAATGTTTGTAGGCTGCTTAAAATGTACGTAAATTTCTTAAAGTGTTGCTAAACGCAGGACCCTGCATTCACTATATCTGGTCTCCCACAGTACACAGAACATGGAAATGCAAGTATTTTAGTAAATATAAACTGCTAAATACCTTGTCTCATCAGCGGTATATAGCAGTCTTGTGACTTCTATCAGTTCCTGGTAAAGCTTGTAGGAGGAGTTTCATACTGCACTGGGCTGTCCTATAAGAATCCAGGACCCCTGACCCTATGTCTTGACAGTGCTGATTGGCCATGTAATGATCACATGCACCCTTCCAAAAAACTATCTAGCAATACACAACTAACTGAGCATGTGCAGCCTGACTCCGAAGGCTCTGTCTTATGCAGACATGGTCTGGAGTCGGTGGAAGAAGAGGAGGATCTGTGCATAGAAGATCAAGCAACCTTTTACACAATGCAGAGGATTAACCCCTTAGGTTCCAGAATGAATATAACAAGCATGCGTTACTGCATATACAGACTGATTTTACTGTTGTGGGTTTAGTAACACTTTAAATAAATTATTTTATTTGATCCGTATTGGTTTGTTAAATATTGCATTGAATGTATTTATTATATCTGTTCAATAAATGTGAAGAAAAATCCCATTGATCCTGCCAGAAATGTGAGCTGCTAACTTTATGTAGTAAGCTAATGCACTGGAATCTTTAATATTTCCACCAGTCCCTCCTCTCTTATGTAGAGAGATGAGTTGATGGACAGATGTTCTATAAAGGCCGAACACACGATGCGAAGTTCGTACTGGAATTGTCGTTCGACAGCCTGTCGTCCGAAATTCTTACCGTTATTATGCTCCTTTCGACAGCCGATTTGCTTTTTTTGTCAGACAAAAGTTGGATGTGCAGACTAGTCAAATTTTGTCTGTTGACGACGCCGCATCGGATTTTTGGATGGTGTGTACAGAAATCGACACACAAAAGTCGAAAGTACAAACACACATGTTCGGAATCAAGGAACGACCCGGAAGTATTCGGTTGTGTAAACTGGCGATCGTAATTCACAATTAACATTTGTGAAGCAGCAATTGAAATTAAGAAATGCAGCGCACATCATCATCTTTTCATTGTCTTTTTAATAGCGAAATAAGCTGCCCAAAGGGTGACGCACCAAAATGAACTTCCTCTTTATAGTCTCCTAGTACGTCACTACGCTCACCTTTTTTGAAGCACGGTTTTCGTATAGTCAGTACGCTTTACAAAATCATGGACATGCGCGTTTGACAAAAATCAGAAGCGCAGTTGTACGACAAACGAACTGTATGTACGAGCCTTTAGTCCTAACATGCTTTTCTGCTCTATTGGGACAGTCCTGCTCCCAAGACTTGTAACTTGCGATATATTACATTTTTGTTTTTGAGATTCTATTCACTTGTAATTGTACAAAGTCTAAAGCAGCTATTCTCAACTAGATATCCATTGAACTCTAGGGCTTCCTTAAAGGTTACTAGAAAGGTCCTTGAGCTGCAGATCTGAGATCTCCAACTTTCTAAACAAAGACCCAGTTTACTGCCCATTAAACTGGCGAGAGGGAGTAGAAAATGTTATCAGTGGAAAGTACAGTGCCCCAACAATGGTGTCAGTGGGAAGATTAGTGCCCCATTGTTGGTGTCAGCAGAAGATTAGTGCCCCATTATTGGCGTCAGTGAAAGAATAGTGCACCATTTTTGTGTGTCAGTGGGAATAATAGTGCCTCATCATTAGTGTCAGTGGGAAGAATAGTGCCCCATAATTGGCATCAATGAAAGAATAGTGCACCATCTTTGGTGTCAATGGGAAGAATAGTGCCCCATAACTGGCGTCAGTGAAAGAATGGTGCGCCATCTTTGTTGTTAGTGGGAAAAATAGTGTACCATCATTGGCGTCAGTGAAAGAATGGTATGCCATCTTTGGGGTCAGTGGGAAGAATAGTGTGCCATCTTTGGAGTCAGTGGGAAGAATAATGCCCCATTGTTGGTATTGGTAGGAGGAACAGTGCTCCATCTTTAGTGTCAGTGGAAGGAATAGTGCCTCATCGTTACTGTCAGTGGGAAGAAAAGTGCCTTATATCAGTGGGAGGAATAATGCCCCAAGGGCCGGATAAAGGCAAGCAAAGGGCAGCATCCGGCCTGCAGGCTACAGTATGGAGACTACTGCTCCAGATGATTGATCTCCTCTTTGATGGTGCCTGCATAGTTTCAGGGATAACACCACTTGGCATAGCCAGCTGAATGACACCAATGATTTTTTTAGCTGTCTGTAAGAGTAGTATTCTGACCACCAATGTAAGGGGGGAATTCTTTCCAATGACAATCAATATATGGAGTATTCTTCCCACTGACCCCAATTAATTTGTTTTATCAGGGGTTCCTCAAGACCAGAAAATTATTCCAAGGGTTCCTTTAAAGTATGAAAGAATAAAAAAGGCTGGTCCAATATATCCCACCTTCCCGTGTATCATTTGTTACATTTTATTGTCACGAAAATGTATTTCACACAAGCACAATTGTAAGAAATATACTGCTCAGCTGTTATTGGCCATTTGTTGGATACGGGTATGGGAAAGCTGTGCCTCAGGCAACTGCTAACTGCCCTCTGGGGGGCATAGAATGTGGACTTTTGACAGTTTTTCAGCAACATTGCACTGCAGGCCATAACTGTCCTGTTTATTATTTTATATCTGTTATTTAATAAATCACTGTGTCCACTAGCCTCCCATTGAAGTGATTATGACAATTGTTATTCCAGTGGCTTGTATGTGAGCTGGCCCTTTCTGAATCTGCCTTGTACATTAACATTCATGTCAGCATGCTGTCATCTGAAATGCAGATAGCCTGTCCCAAATTGGCGAACTTAGAGACATTAAAATGCAAAGTGAGAGTGCTGGGACAGAAGGCAAACAGGGGAAGAGGAGATAGGAGGCCTCCACACTCTCCATCCCCTTTTGTTACACTACAGTACCCCGGGACCCAGCACTACACTGATCTGCAGGGAAAGAGTTACTTCTCTCAACAATCCCAACCTAATCATTAAATATTGACTAATACATAGAAATATATAATAAATATTGACTTATACATGGGACAGTCTCAGTGATCTGACACTGGAACATGTGCTCCGCTACGCAGAAAATATGTTTGCAGAACACTCCAATTTCTTCACCCATTCCAGACTACCAGGCCTGTGTGGTCAGTACACAGTGAGTAAAGGCAATGACAATCCACAATATTCTCATTCTATCATGTGTTATGTATCAGCTAGTTAGCTTTCCACTAAATAATAATGATTAGATACAGCCATAGTCTACTGTACCTCTTTTTCAGACTAGGCCATGTCGTAACAAACCATAGATCACATTTAATTAAAACACTGACCACTATACACTGCGGATTACACTTCAGGATCAGCTCATTTTAACCTTGAGAAGGGCCATGCTTGCCAACATTTAAATAGATTGCAAGCTCTTGTGTCCAAAAATCTTTACACTCTGACACCTATGGAAGCAGCACCATGGCATGGTACTTGGAGTGAATTCAAGAGAAATAGATAGCTAGTAGCTAGATAGATAGATAGATAGATAGATAGATAGATAGATAGATAGATAGATAGATAGGCTTTATTTTTCATTAAAACTTGGTTCTTGGATTTTAGGATCACCCCTGTGAAAATGACTAAAACGTCACATTCTACTTTATATGACAAGATAGATAGATAGATAGATAGATAGATAGATAGATAGATAGATAGATAGATAGATAGATAGATAGATAGTTATATACTGTATTATAAAATGAATTCCAGGTTTTGAAGATTTGGATTCTGGAAAGTTTGGATGTATGGATGGATGGATGGATGGATGGATGGATGGATGGATGGAAGTAGGGGTAGATAGACATAAACTAAATAATGATAGACACTAGACAGACAGGCAGATCTACAGTAGATGACACCTCTATATTTTATTAAAATGGTTTCTAAATTTTTAGGCCTCAATACTTTAACTGGATAGATGGGTAGATAGATAGATAGATAGATAGATAGATAGATAGATAGATAGATAGATAGATAGATAGATAGATAGATAACCTAATATGTTATAAAAAAAAAGTAAATAATTCTACGTTTTGGGGATTTGCCCCTAGAAAGTTTGGATGGATGAATGAATGAAGGATTCATGGATTAATGAATGGATGGACTGAAGGATGGATGGGTGGAGGGAGGGATGGATGGAGGAACTGGTGGATGCCCTAATGTAGGGGCAGGCATAAACCAATAGATAGATAGACAGACAGACAGACAGACAGACAGATAGACAGACAGATAGATAGACTCAACTCAATATGCTCTGAAAAAAAAAAATTCTAGGTTTTGAAGATTTGTCCCTAGTCTGGATGGATAAATTATAAATTAATGAATGGAGTAGGGGGGGGTGGTGAATGGATGGGAGGAAGGAAGGAAGGATGGATAGATAGATAGATAGATAGATAGATAGATAGATAGATAGATAGATAGATAGATAGATAGATAGATAGATGGAAGGATTGATTATTGGTTAGAAGGATGGATGGATGGATGGATGGAGGGATGAATGGATGGTGGATGCAATACTGTAGGGACAGACAGACATAAACTAAGTGATGAATGATAGATAGAAAGATAGATAGATAGATAGATAGATAGATAGATAGATAGATAGATAGATAGAAAGATAGATAGATAGATAGATAGATAGATAGATAGATAGATAGATAGATAGATAGATAGATAGATAGATAGATAGATAGATGCATTGATTAGATTGCTATGAGAAAGGCCTGAAGCATCACATCCATATGGAAAGCCTGAAGACAGAGGAAACTACATCTCCCAGCATGCTCTATCTATCATGCTGCCAGGCCATGCTGGGACTTGTGGTCCCCCAGTATAGCTGGAGATGCCCAGATGAAGCC
The DNA here is from genome assembly GCA_018402905.1 of Glandirana rugosa. Classification (NCBI taxonomy): domain Eukaryota; kingdom Metazoa; phylum Chordata; class Amphibia; order Anura; family Ranidae; genus Glandirana; species Glandirana rugosa. The sequence goes on from BLSH010379909.1 coordinate 180,643, forward strand.
CATTGCTCAGGCTGCCCCTATGATCTGCCCATTGAGGAATGGGCCCCTGAGGTCAGTGTGCGGGGGCCCCCAGTGATGGCGCAGAGCCCCCCCACCCCCAGCCTCTCCCAGCTGTCACTCTACCTTGCCATTGTCCTCGCCCTGCAGCAGCTCCTTGCCCCCGGAGTACTTGATCTCTATGCCGGGGGTCCTGTCTTCCCTCTCCCCGGGGGAGCTGATGACAGATCCGGAGATCTCGCTGACATCGCTGGCCGTTTCGCTGAAATTGTCCCCGTCCATCATGTCCGGCCTGCTGGCGCTCCTCGGGGTGCGGGTCCCTTTCTTCCCCACGCTGTACGCATCGAAGTCAATGGTTTTATTCTCATAGGCGCCCTCCACATTGGCGAACATGCCGCCGTACTTCACCCGGGGGGTCTGGGCAGTGGTGCCCGGTCTGGCCAGGTAGACGGGCAGATCATCTTCTTTATTCCAATTGCGCTTCCTCTCCGCTGCCATGCTGCACCCCGACAGCCCTGTGTGTGGATGGAGGGGAGGCGGCTGCTGCTGGTGGTGGTGGTGCTGAGGATAATGATGATCATATAAAATGCAGCAGTGCGGTGTCTGTATGGGGAGAGACACCACAATCCTATTGTTACCAGCAAAGCACAGCAAATGTGCAATTTGGATTCACAATGGACGATCCTGGAGGTAGATGAGGGGCAGACCAGGATCTTCTGCACATAGAGAGTGATGGCAGCTGGTGCCTGAGACTGGAGCACACACAGCCCCTGCTCACTCCCTCCAGGCACTGCCAGCTCTACAGGGACACCTCTAGGAAGAGGGATCTATGCAGCTTTCCATCACCTCCCACCACCAGGAGACACATGTGTCCCACCTCTTCCTCAACCACCTACCCTTAGGGGCTCTTCCATAGGCATGAAATATTAGTCTACATTGGCTAAACTAGCATAGTACTAATACTTCCTCCAATACATCTATGAAGGTTCTCATTTATCCACATCCTCCTAGTTAGTAGTCGTTTATCTAGTGCTGGGCAGTGGGCATGAAATAGATTAAACTGACTTATTTAGTATAATACGAACACTTCCTCCAATATATATGAAGGTTCTCATTCATCCAGATCCTAGTTAGTAGTAGTTTATCTAGTACTGGGCATGGAATACATTTCATTGACTCAATGTGTATACACTGTGTGCAGAATTATTAGGCAAATGAGTATTTTGACCACATCATCCTCTTTATGCATGTTGTCTTACTCCAAGCTGTATAGGCTCGAAAGCCTACTACCAATTAAGCATATTAGGTGATGTGCATCTCAGTAATGAGAAGGGGTGTGGTTTAATGACATCAACACCCTATATCAGGTGTGCATAATTATTAGGCAACTTCCTTTCCTTTGGCAAAATGGGTCAAAAGAAGGACTTGACAGGCTCCGAAAAGTCAAAAATAGTGAGATATCTTGCAGAGGGATGCAGCACTCTTAAAATTGCCAAGCTTCTGAAGCGTGATCATCGAACAATCAAGCGTTTCATTCAAAATAGCCAACAGGGTCACAAGAAGCGTGTGGAAAAACCAAGGCGCAAAATAACTGCCCGTGAACTGAGAAAAGTCAAGCGTACAGCTGCCAAGATGCCACTTGCCACCAGTTTTGCCATATTTCAGAGCTGCAACATCACTGGAGTGCCCAAAAGCACAAGGTGTGCAATACTCAGAGACATGGCCAAGGTAAGAAAGGCTGAAAAACGACCACCACTGAACAAGACACACATGCTGAAACGTCAGGACTGGGCAAAGAAATATCTCAAGACTGATTTTTCTAAGGTTTTATGGACTGATG
>BLSH010379909.1:183993-195679 GCA_018402905.1 Glandirana rugosa
ACGATATACCACTGAGACATATGACGATACAGAGCCCCAGATAGCAGTATACAGAGTCACCATATAGCAGTATACAGAGCCCCATATAGCAGTATACAGAGCCCCAGATAGCAGTATACAGAGTCACCATATAGCAGAATACAAAGTCACCATATAGCAGTATACAGATTCAGCAGATAGCAGTATACAGAGGTACCATGTAGCAGTATACAGAGTTCCAGGTAGCAGTATACAGAGTCCCAGGTAGCAGTATACAGGGGTCCCAGATAGCAGTATAAAGGAGTCCCAGATAGGGTATACAGAGCCCCAGGTAGCAGTATACAGCATCCCAGATAGCAGTATACAGGGGTCCCAGATAGGGTATACAGAGCCCCAGGTAGCAGTATACAGGGTCCCAGGTAGCAGTATACAGGGGTCCCAGATAGGGTATACAGAGCCCCAGGTAGCAGTATACAGGGTGCCAGGTAGCAGTATACAGGGTCCCATATAGGGTATACAGAGCCCCAGGTAGCAGTATACAGGGTGCCAGGTAGCAGTATACAGGGTGCCAGGTTGCAGTATACAGGGGTCCCAGATAGGGTATACAGAGCCCCAGGTAGAAGTATATAGGGTGCCAGGTAGCCGTATACAGGGCCCCAGGTAGAGTATATAGTCACCAGCCCCCCCCCCCCGAGGTCGGGACAAGTCCCGCACTTACCCCATCTAATAGGCAGGCTGGCACTGTTGCAGAGATCGGCTTGCTGGAGAGCGGGCTGACATTATGCAGAGGCAGCGCTAGCGGAGAGCATGCTGACGAGCCGAGGAAAAAAAAAAGAAAAGTCAATGTACCGGCGCCTCCGGCTGACTTTTTTTTTCTCCTTCTCAGCGGCAGGCAGGTGGCGCCCAAGCGCCCCTTATGCACCAGTCGCCGCTGCTGGTAGGGTGCTAACACTTCCCCCAATTTATCTATAACGGTTGTCATTTAACCAGATCCTGCTATATCTAGTAGTAGTAGTAGTAGTAGTAGTATATCTAGTAATCGTAGTAGTATATCTAGTACCAGGCATTAAATGTTAGTGTACATTGACTAAACTGGTATAGTACTAATAATAACTAATATGTCTATGATGGTTCTCATTCATCCAGATCCTAGTATATCTAGTAGTATTCTATCTAGTACTGGGGATGAAATAGACTCCGTTGACTAAACTGGTATAGTACTAATACTTCCTCCAATTTATATAAGAAAGTTCCCTTTTATCCAGATCCTGGTATATCTAGTAGTAGTAAATGTAGTACTAGGCATGAAATATTAGTCTACATTGACTAAACTGACATAGTACTAATAATTCCTCCAGTACATCTATGAAGGTTCTCTTTTAACCAGACCCTGGTATCTCTAGTGGTAGTAAATCTAGTATTAGGCATGAAATATTAGTCTACATAGACTAAACTGGCATAGTAGTAAAAATTCCTCCAATACGTCTATGACGGTTCTAATTTATCAAGATCCTAGTATATCTAGTAGTAGTTTATATAGTACTGGGCATAAACAGACTAAATTGCCTCAACTGGTACTAATACTTCCTCCAATTTAACAATGAAGGTTCTCATTTATCCAGGTTCTGCTATATAGCAGTAGTAGTATCTAGTGCCAGGCATGAAAAATAAGTCTCTCCATTGACTAATTTGTTCTAGTACTAATTCTTCTTCCCATACATTTATGAAGGTTCCCTTTTATCCAGGTCCTGGTATCTCTAGTAGTAGTAAATCTAGTACTAGGCATGAAATATTAGTCTACATTGAATAAAATGGTATAGTACTAATAATGTCTTCAATACTTCTATGAAGGTTCTCTTTTATTCAGATCCTGCCATATTTAGTAGTATTTGTAGTACTGGGCATAAAATATTAGTCTACATTGACTAACCTGGTATAGTACATATGCTTCCTCCAATAAATCTATGGCGGTTCTCATTTATCTAGATCCTCGTATATATAGGAGTAGTATATCTATTATTGGGTATGAAATATCATTCTACATTGACTAAACTAATGTAGAACTAATACTTCCTCTTACTACTTACATATATCAAGGTTCTCATTTATCTGGCATATCTAGTATTAGTAGTTAGGGTCACCATACAAGATACAATCAACTTTGGATTTTCCAAACCTATGTAATATAAGGGCCTTTCTAACCCATCCAATCAATGTGTATTCAATCAGGCTTGTCCTTACACTACACATGTCAGGAATCAGCAGCTGGGAGGCCAAATATCTATAGCTACAACAAAAACTGGGACCAGACCATGTATGTATATAATTAAAGTGAGATTGATTTACTGTGAATGAAAGATAATCACACACCAGCAAACAATAAGCATGAGAACGTATGAAAAGCAAAACTAGATAACAAAATACCTAACTAGGAACCTAACAAACTAACTAAATATACAAATGTATACAAATATCAAACATGCAAGGCAGGGGAGGGCAGGGAGCAAATGGGTAGGGATACTGGATGCAGGGCAAGAGCAAGATCAAGAGAAAATGGCTATAGAGTCAGGTAGCAGCACGACAATCAGGGTACAAGCAGGAGCAGCCAAAACACGGAGGCGAGGAACAGCAGCAAAGGTGGAACCTTCCAGCAGGTGTGGCCAGGCAGAGATGATCGATGGAATCTGCTGGCTGCTGGGAGATGCCTGCTGGTAGACACTAAAACTGCAGCTTTTCGTCCCAGAGCACCACCAGCAGGCGAACTCGATCCTCACAGTCCCCCCCCCTTAACCACTTCAGCTCCGGAAGGATTTGCCCCCTTAATGACCAGGCCATTTTTTGCGTCTCGGCACTGCGTCATTTTAACTGACAATTGCGTGGTCGTGTGACGCTGTACCCAAACAGAATTGACGTCCTTTTTTTCTCACCAATAGAACTTTCTTTTGGTGGTATTTGATCACTTCTGCGTTTTTTTATTTTTTTGCGCTATAAACAAAGAGCGACAATTTTGAAAAAAAATATATATTTTTTTTACTTTTTGCTATAATTCATATCCAAAAAAATATAAAAAAACAAATTTATTCATCAGTTTAGGCTGATATATATTCTTCTACATATTTTTGATAAACAAAATGGCAACAGGTGTATATTGATAGGGTTGCACAAAAGTTATCGCGTCTACAAAATAGGGGATATATTTATGGCATTTTTATTATTTTTTTTTACTAGTAATGGCGGCGACCTGCGATTTTTATTTTTTTTGGGACAGCGGCATTGCAATGGACAGATTGGACACTTTTGACATTTTTTTTAGGCCAATGGCATTTATACAGCGATCAGAGCTAAAAATAGCCACTGATTACTGTATAAATGTCACTGGCAGGGAAGGGGGTAAACTCTAGGGGGCGATCAAGGGGTTAACTGTGTTCCCTAGGTGTGTTCTAACTGTGTGGGGGCTGGGCTGACAGGGACATGACAGATCTCACTGTTCCCGATAACTGGGAACAGTAAATCACTGTCATGTCCCCTGACAGAACGGGGATCTGCCTTGTCTACATTGGCAGATTCCCGTTCTGCCTCTGTAGAAGGCGATCGCGGGTCGCTGGCGGAAATCGAGTCCACCCGACCCGGGGGCACGCCGACGCAGCATGCAGCGGGCACGAGCCGCCGTACAGCTACACAATTTACACAGGAGAGCCGACCTGCCACCGTATAATAATGGCAGGCTGTTAAGGAGCGGTCTCTGGATGCTCCATCATGCCCCACCACAGGGTCTGGAGGCTGGCTGAGTACCCAGTCTACAGAGTCTGGTTGGGTGGCAGCCCGGAAATCAGCATAGTCTGGCTGGACGGCAGCCCAGGAATCAGCATAACCCCGCTGGGCAGCAGCCTGGGAATCAGATCACAAGCAGGCTTTGGACGAAGACAGCGGTTTACCAGAGGCAAGCTTGGCAGTGGATGGCAGGTCAACAGTGGCAGGCTTGGCAGCAGATGGCAGGTCACCAGCAGCAGGCTTGGCAGCAGATGGCAGGTCACCTGTGGCAGGCATGGCAGCGGATGGCAGATCACCAGCGGCAGGCTTGGTAAAGGATAGCAGGTTACTAGAGGCAGGCTGGACCCCATCGGCAAGCACAGAGGCAGGCCGGACCCCATTGACGAGCACAGAGGCAGGTCGGACTCCAACGGCAAGCACAGAGGCAGACCAGACCCCATCGGCAAGCACAGAGGCAGGCAGCATGGAAGCAGGTTGGACCCCATCAGCAGGCAGCATGAAAACAGGTTGGATCCCATCAGCAGGCAGCATGGAAACAGGCTGAACCCCAACAGCAGGCAGCATGGAGGAGGAGTGGATTGTTTCAGCAGGTAGCATTGAGGAGGACTGGACCCCATCAGCAGGCAGCATCGAGGAAGAATGGACCCCATCAGCAGGCAGCATGGAGGAGGAGTGGATTGTTTCAGCAGGTAGCATTGAGGAGGACTGGACCCCATCAGGAGGCAGCATCGAGGAAGAATGGACCCCATCAGCAGGCAGCATGGAGGAGGAATGGACCTGATCAGCACGCAGCATGGAAGAGGACTGGACCCTATCAGCAGCCAACATGGAGAAGGACTGGACCCTACCAGCGAGCATCATGGAGAAGGAATGAACACCATCAGCAGGCAGCATGGAGGAGGAATGGACTTCATCAGCAGCCTGGACCTCTGCAGCAGGCAGCATACAATCAGGAATTGGCTGAATAATGGTTGAGGCAGCAGTGTATAGTGGCAGGATTGTGTGAGCAGGAGAAAACCGTTTATTTTTTGGCATAGATAATGGAGTCCTGCAAGTAGTTGCATTGTGCTGACCAGAGTGTATCGCTGATGGAAAATAGTAACAATACCGAGGAGCATAGAGGAAAGAGTAACAGAAGTACAGGTAAAGATCTGAGAGGTTGCTAACGGTACTGAGGGGGAGCCTTCAATGAATTACATGCAGAGGAAGGGTGGTTACTGATAGCAGGTTACTGATCTACAGGAGGTAAAGAACACTCAGTAGCAGCTGTGGTTGCTAAGAGTAACAAAGGAAGAGATTCTTGACATTTAGCAGCAGATCTGACTTTGTGTGAATCATCTAACACTGGGAAGAGGATCTCTGACCAAGCTTGGAGCAGAGGCTGAACTAAGATCAGATTGTCTTTCTCTTGCTCAAATTTTAAAGAGTACACAGCAGTAATACAAGCGAACAACACCTGTTGTGAATAGGCTGAAAACTGCTGGAAAAAAGAACCTGTACAATGTTTCAGCAGCCATCCCAAAAATCCAGCCTGAAACATAGTGATTGGAGGAGTAAAAACATCATGGCCTTGAGAGGCAAACCGTAATAACAACTCAGAACCGACCCAAACCAAAGGCTGTATTTCACAAGGGAGAATCTGCCCTCATCAACTAAAGCATGTGCTGTCAGAATGTTTCCCAATGGTTCCTCCTCAGTGAGACCCTACCAAAATGAGCGACAAAAGTCTTCATTTTCTTACAAATTGCACACAACCAATAACCTTCGCTCTAAGCATCTTGACAAAAAGGGAAGTAAATACTCCAAGCAAATGGCTTCCAGTTCCCAGGTGTAGCTGATTTGGTCATTAGTGGCAAGGCCGGACTGGCCGACCGGGATACCGGGACATTTCCTGCCCTGGGTCCGCTTTGAGCTGCGGCTCAGCGGCATCTCGGGCCGATCTGAATGCAGAGTCCTCTCCTCCTATACCGTGATAGGCGGAACACTGATCCAATGCAAGGAAATTGAATCAGTGTTCCGTCAATCATGGTATATGAGGCGGGACTTTCTTACAGTGGTCGGCCGCCGAACAATTCAGAAACAAGCATGAGAATACATGAAAAACAAAACAAAATTACAAAATACCTAACCAGAAACCTAAAAACAAATTAAATATACAAATATATACAAATGTGAAACATCCAAGGCAGGGGAGAGTAGGGAACAAATGGGAAGGGGGAAAACAAAACTGATAGGAACAAGGCAGCAGGATACTGGATGCAGGGCAAGAAGAGAAAATGGCTACAGAAGCAAGCAGGAGCACGACAATCAGGGTACAAGCAGTTGCACTTAAAGTGCTACTAAAGTCATTTTAATAAAAATTAAAATAACAAACATGTTATACTTATCTGCTCTGTGCAGTGGTATTGCACAGAGCAGCCCCGATCCTCCTCTTCTTTTAATGTCCACCATAGCCAGCCGCTTGATATGGGGAGAACGTTGTCCACGCGTTCCTGACCTGTATGTCTATGGAGCCGCACTCCAGACTTACACAGCGGGGCTTAGGCTCGCCCCTACTTCCTCTTCACTGCATTTGATTGACGGCAGCAAGAGCCAATGGTTCCTGCTGCTTCACGAATGCTGTGTGAAGAGGAAGTAAGGGGAGAATAGATGCAGCCATGCACAGCACTGATCTCTTCTCCCCTCTCTTACTTTTCATACAGGTGAAGGGGGGCACAGGGAAACTGAAAACATTTTTTACCTTAATGCAAACAACGCATTAAAGTGGATGTAAACCTGAAAAAAATGTAATTAATAGTTCTACCTTTTACAGTAGAGGATGTCATATCATCTGTGCCCATTCTTGCCACAAAGAGTTAATCCAGTAGGAAAAAAAACAGACACACAGAGAAATATGTGACTGTTTCTTTCCCCATGTTGTGACTGACAAGTAATTTCCTTATCTCATGCACAGAGCATACAGAGCTTCACATTGCCCCCTCCTTTCTTCTCCAGCTCTCCCAGGATTGGCTACTCCACACCTCAGCATGATTGGGCATGCTGAAGTCATGTGGTGACTTTCCTGAGTTTGGCTAGATGTTTCTCAAAACTCAGGAATAGGAGGGTATGAAAGTGTGGAGGTGGGTGGGGAGTCATCAACTCCACCCACCAAGCTCCAGCAAAGAGACCTACCCACTGATTTCAGAGATTTGTGGGGCTGCTACTGCTGAAGGGGGTGAAGGAGGCTTGCATGTGTATATACATTAATACTGTGCCATTAGTTTATACTGGGTGAGTGGTGGGTTTGCATCCACTTTAAGGTAAAAAACGTTTTTAGGTTTAGTAACACTTTAAGTACTCTCCCAGCAGGTTTGGCCAGGTGGAGCTGATCCCTGGAACCTGTTGGGTGCTGGGAGACACCTGCTGGTGGACACTAAAATTGCAGCTTTCTGCCCAGAGAACCACAGTGTCACCAGCAGGCAAACTTGGTCCTAACAACACAGATCTTGGTAGCGCTAAAGGAGATTGTACAATCAGATTGTAACGTGTGGTGAGCTTTAGTCACGATCAACTGGACTTGTTCTGTAATATCAAAACATTTTACAGCATGTCCAAGCCACTTTTTCAATTCTAGTGAGTGTCAGTAAAATACCCCCATCATGGTATAACTACTAGTCGTAATATGTTTAGCACCAGGCATGAAATATTAGCCTACATGACTAAACTTGAATAGTTCTATTTTTTCCTCCAATACATCTATGAAGGTTCTCATTCATCCAGGTCATGGTTGATATATCCAGTAGTAGTTAGTCACATTCAATTGGACTTATTTTGTAATGTTAAAGATGTTTTGTATCTTGTCCAAGTCACTTCTTTAGTTCTAATGAGTATCAGAAAAATACCCCAGCATTTATATCCACACAGGTAGCACCAATAAATGCTGAGGTATTTTACTTAGACTTATTAAAATTGAAGAAGTGGCTTGGACAAGGTACGAAATGTCTTCAACGTTACAGAACAAGTCCAGTTGAATTTGTTAGTTTCTTCAGCTCAGTCACGTTTTTTCAAAGATTACATCAGTTTTCATCTCTTTTTCATCCATTTTTACATCAGTTTTTTTACATCCTGCAGCTAGAGTCCTTAACCACTCGAGTCCCAGAGCACATTCTTCATGCAAAAATGGACCGTTTGTCAATTTACATCCGTTTTTCATCAGATCTGTTTACAGAAGAAAAATAGGGCCTTGATCCATTCCATGAACAAATGTTGATGGAAGCGAATGTAAACGGAATATCAGCCATTTATATCCGTTTTTGCATAGAGATGCATTGATGTCCATTTTTCATCCATGAAAACGGATGGATACAAAATGAACAAACGGTCCGCATCTGTGAAAGGGGCCTAACATTAGACATTCCTCCAATACACTTTAACCACTTCCACACTGCCTACCATATATTTACGGCGACAGTGTGGATGTGTCCCGCGAATGGCCGTAAATAAAGCTAGGGGGCGCTTGCAGGCGCCCACCATACTCCGGAGGAGTGTGCCCGCGGCTCGGGCGGACCCGATGTCTGCTGGCGAGCCGCGATGAGCTGCTACAGCCAAAGAGCAGGGAACCGCCGATGTAAACACGGCGGTTCCCCGTTCTGTCAGTGCGGGCATAGGAGATCTACTGATCCCTGTGACTGGGATCATTTAGATCTCTTATGCCCATAACAGCCCAGCCCCCCCACAGTTAGAACATGCCTAGGGAACACAGTTAACCCCTAGATCTCCCCCTCCAGGTCAACCCCTTCACTGCCAATGGCATTTACACAGTAATCAGTGCATTTTTATAGCACTGGTCGCTGTATAAATACCAATGGTCCCAAAAAAGTGTCAAAATGGTCCGACATGTCTGCCGCAATATCGCAGTACCGTTAAAAATCGCAGATCGCTGCCATTACTAGTAAAAAAAATAAAAACCCCAGAAATTAATTCTCATCATTCGTAAACGCGCCAACTTTTGCGCAAACCAATCAATAAACACCGATTGTTATTTTTTTTTACCAAAAATATGAGGAAGAATATAAATCGGCCAAAACCGATGAAAAAAATGTTTTTTATATTTTTTTGGATTTGTATTTTAGCAACAAGTAAGAAAAACAGGTTTTTTTTGCAAAATTGTCGCTCTTTTTTTGTTTATAGCGGCGATCAGAAATAACGCAGAGGTGATCAAATACCACCAAAAGAAAGCTCTATTTGTGGGAAAAAAGGACGCAAATTTTGTTTGTGTACAACGTCGCACGACCGCGCAATTGTCAGCTAAAGCGAAGCAGTGCCGAATCGCAAAAAGTGCTCTGGTCCTAACAGGGGAAATCCTTCCGGGGCTGAAGTGGTTAACAACAGGCAATATTCACAGTGGTCTACACAGACACCTCTAGGAAAAAAGCACTACAGTATCTCATAAAAGTGAGTACACCCGTCACATTTTTGTAAATATTTTATTCTATCTTTTCATGTGACAACACTGAAAAATTGACACTTTGCTACAATGTAAAGTAGTGAGTGTACAGCTTGTATAACAGTGTAAATCTGCTGTCTCCTCAAAATAACTCAACACAGAGCCATTAATGTACCCCTAAGTAAAAATGTACAAATTAGCCCAATTAGCCATTTTCTCTCCCCGGTGTCATGTGACTCGTTAGTGTTACAAGGTCTCAGGTGTGAATGGGGAGCAGGTGTTTAAAATTTGTTGTTATCACTCTCACTCTCTCGTACTGGTCACTGGAAGTTCAACATGGCAACTTATGACAAAGAACTCTCTGAAAACAGAATTGCTGCTCTACATAAAGATGGCCTAGGCTATAGGAAGATTGCCAAGACCCTGAAACTGAGCTGCAGCACAGTGGCCAAGACCATACAGCAGTTTGACAGAACAGGCCTCGCCATGGTCCACCAAAGAAGTTGAGTGCACATGCTCAGCGTCATATCCAGAGGTCATCTTTGGGAAATAGACAGATGAGTGCTGCCAGCATCGCTGCAGAGGTTGAAAGGGTGGGTGGTCAGCCTGTCAGTGCTCAGACCATACACCGCACACTGCATCAAATTGGTCTGCATGGCTGTTGTCCCAGAAGGAAGCCTCTTCTAAAGATGACGCACAAGAAAGCCTGCAAAGAGTTTGCTGAAGACAAGCAGACTAAGTGCATGGATTACTGGAACCATGCCCTGTGGTCTGATGAGACCAAGATAAACTTATTTGGTACAGAGGGTGTCAAGTGTGTGTGGCGGCAACCAGGTGAGGAGTACAAAGACAAGTGCGTTTTGCCTACAGTTAAGCATGGTGGTGGGAGTGTCATTGTCTGGGGCTGCCTGAGTGCTGCCGACACTGGGGAGCTACAGTTCATTGAGGGAACCATGAATGCCAACATGTACTGTGACATACTGAAGCAGAGCATGATCCCCTCCCTTCAGAGACTGGACCGCAGGGCAGTATTCCAACATGATAACGACCCCAAACACCCCTCCAAGACGACCAGACCACTGCCTTGTTAAAGAAGCTGAGGGTAAAGGTGATGGACTGGCCAAGCATGTCTCCAGACCTAAACCCTATTGAGCATCTGTGGGGCATCCTCAAACAGAAGGTAGAGGATCGCAAGGTCTCTAACATCCACCAGTTCCGTGATGTCATCATGGAGGAGTGGAAGAGGACTCTAGTGGCAACATGTGAAGCTCTGGTGAACTCCATGCCCAAGAGGGTTAAGGCAGTGCTGGAAAATAATGGTGGCCACACAAAATATTGACACTTTGGGCCCAATTTGGACATTTTCACTTAGGGGTGTACTCACTTTTGTTGCCAGCAGTTTAGACATTAATGGCTGTGTGTTGAGTTATTTTACAGGGACAGCAAATTTACACTGTTATACAAGCTGTACACGCACTACTTTACATTGTAGCAAAGTGTAATTTCTTCAGTGTTGTCACATGAAAATATATAATAAAATATTTACAAAAATGTGAGGGGTGTACTCACTTTTGTGAGGTACTGTATGCAGCTTTACATCACCTTCTAGGAGACAGATGCCCCCTACTTATTCCTAAAGAATAGACATGTTCGAATCGATACATTTTTAATCAGTCGAATCGAAAACGTTATAGATTTTTTTTTTTCGATTCGATTGTGGCAAAGTGAACAAACAAAAGGAAAATCTTCATCAAATGATTACAATGAATCTTTAAATCACCTTTGGCTTTACAAAAAAAAGCATTATTTCGAAATGGTACTCTAATAACACACACAGTCTTTACAGGGTTTACATTTCTAATTTGACCGGAATTCTAAGTAAAATTAGATTCAAACTTTGTAAATTCTGATGAATTTAGTTTCGTTATTCGGAGCATTACGTAAACTTTGTATACTCTAATTTGGGTGATCGGATATATCCACATCTCCGAATAATGAAACATTTGTCAGAATATTTATTAACCACTTCCCGACCGCCGTATGCAAAATGACGGCCAGGAAGTGGCTTAGTTATCCTGACTGGACGTCATATGACGTCCTCAGGATAACAAGCCGCCGCGCATCCGGGGGGGCGCGCATCCCGGCGATCGGTGGTGTGGGAGGTCAGTCTGACCCCCTGCAATACCGATCTCGGTAAAGTGCTTCCATCCGAAGCACTTTACCATGTGATCAGCCGTGACCAATCACGGCTGGTCACAGTGTAACACAGGAAAGCCGTTTATCGGCTTTCCTGTACTCAGGTCTGCAGACCTGAGGGGTGGAGAGCCGATCGGCTGCTCTCCTGACAGGGAGGGTTTGTGCTGATGATTTATCAGCACAGCCCTCCCTCGGATCGCCACCCTAGACCACCAGGGAGCCTGCCCAGGGACCACCAGGGATGTGCCCACCCAGGACCACCAGGGAGCCGACCAGGGACCACCAGGGAGCCGATCTAGACCACCAGGGAGACCC
>BLSH010379909.1:202011-220105 GCA_018402905.1 Glandirana rugosa
GGATCCTAATCAGTTATAACCGTTGTCCACTGTCTGTCCGACTGGTAAATGTCTGGGTTCGGGTCCGGGTCACGGACTCCCCAAAGTTCGGTACGGACCCGAACTTTACAGTTCGGGTTCGCTCAACTCTACTGCTGACCACTCTTCTGCTTCTAATAACCCCAGTACACATACTTCCAGAGTACATGGTACCTTTTTATTCATAATATTGGTCAGCCTGTCTGTCACCTGTTGCCAATATTGACTAATCCTAGGACATATCCATATCAAGTGTATAAAATCTGCCTCAGGAGAGTAACATCGCTTACAGTTTGAGGGCATTTTCACTGGAGTCAAATATGTTTGATGTATAATATACAATTGGATTAATCCAATCCAACGAGCAAATTCTGTCCCATATCTCCTCTGTCACCTCGGGGATCACCTCCCGCCATCTATCTCCTATCTTCAAAGGCATACTAATCAATCTTGCTCTCAACAACCGAGAGTACAGGACTGATAGTAGGCCTTTAGGGCCCTGTGATCTAAGTATACCTATTAGGGGATATCTAGATATCTTAGGATCAAGACTTCCAAACTGGGTATTTATCATATGTCTTAATTGTAAATATTTATAAACAAATCTATGGGGGATATTATGTTGTTGACTCAATGCTTTAAATGTTCGTATTTTTTTATTATCATAGATCTGTTCTAATAATGTACTGGATCTAGTAACATTTTAAGCCTCCGTTGTTGCTATTACAGTTAAATTGCCACATTGTGTCATATTTGTATTGCTTCATAACATCAATATCTGTTCTAAAACCAGGTGGGCATGGATGGTGAGCTGATTCGGTGGTTCAATGGGCCACTTCACTGGACTTGCCCCCCAGGCCTAAGGCTGCCAGCCCTTCCCTGTCCAGGAGTACTTAGTCAGATTCAACACTTAACTTGTTCTGCAATGTTGAAGATGTTTTGTAGCCTTGCCCAAGCCACTTCTTCAATGCTAAGGAGTGTCAGGAAACTGCATTTTTTGAATTTGGACTAATCACTACTAGATATTCCTCCAATACCCTAACAAGCAACACTAAATCATTAACATTGAACTGATGTCCCTCTAAAGGAGCTCACAATCTCATGTCCCTACCCAAGACATATGCACATGTTATATGGCCAGTTTTGGATTGAATCCTGGATTTTCAATTGAGAATCATGGAGGTAGATAAGGAGCAGATCAGGCTGGTGCCTGAGACTGGATCACACACAGTCCTAGTGATCACTCACTCAAGGCACTGTCTTGCTCTACAGGGAAACCTCTTGGAAAAGGGATCTATGTAGCTTTCCATCACCTCCCACCACCAGGTGACAGATGTGTCCCACCTCTTCCCAAAGAACTGGTCCTAGAGGGATTTTTGCATAGGCACTGTGCCAAGCGTCTGTGGTGGTGAGCCCTTGTAGAGCACCAGCTCTGGATTCCCGAGTGTGCTTCTTCACCATAGCCCCTGATGGTGGAGACGGACTTGCAGCAAGCTGGAACCAGGTTGTGGCCTCCAGGTACGCCCAGCTGAGGATGCAGAGACAACTCACGTGTGAAGAGTACAAACAATAGGAGACAACAGGAAATCCAGGAGACAAGCTGAGTTCAAGACAGGAAGCAAACAAGCACAGGCGGTGAACGAAGCCAGGGTCGGTACATGGGTAGTCAGGCACAGCATACGCAGATAGCAGGTGCCCGGGAGCTCAGAGAACTGTGAAGTTGCTCAGGCAATGTGGGTTGCACTGAGCATGGCTTATATAGGCAAGTAAACTAGGAGGCAGGACAAGAAGTGGCGGAAGGGAAAGAAATAAAATCCCACAAAATAGCAGGAGACGCCCACAGGTGAGCACAGCCAAACCACACATGTGAAAGGAATCAGGATAGAGAAACACAGCAGCAAGGAGGTAAGAATACACAGGCAGGAAACTGCAGGCTAACTGAGTAATGAACACGTTTTGCCTCTCAGATATGTAACCACTGATACCAAACAGCAATGACCTTTTTACATTCTTTCCACTGACCACTAAAGTTAGATGAGCCTTTCCAAATAACCACCAATGAAAGGTGGACCTTCTCCCAATAGCCACCAGCCCAAGCGGCAAACCTCACCATTCACCACTGGTGTAAGGGGCACTTCACTGATAATATAAGGAACACTGCACATTTCACAGTTTTTTTCTAATCTTTAGTATTGTTTATTTATTTATTATTAGAGAAAATAATTTTAGTAAAGAGTGGTTGTTGGATATGCATGGTAAGCTATATACCAGGGGTGCACTGCACAACCTTTTGAAGAGTACAGGCCATTTAAGTAATTTGGTAACCAGTTGCAGGTCACAATAAAATTAAATGGCTCAGAATGTTATTTTAACCACTTCCTTACTGGGCACTTAAACCCCCCTCCTGCCCGGACCAATTTTCAGTTTTCAGCGCTGTCGCTCTTTGAATGACAATTGCGTGGTCGTGCGACGTTGTACCCAAAAAAAATTTGCGTCCTTTTTTTTCCCACAAATAGAGCTTTCTTTTGGTGGTATTTGATCCCCTCTGTGTCATTTCTGATCGCCGCTATAAACAAAAAAAGAGCGACAATTTTGAAAAAAAAACAATATTTTTTACTTTTTGTTATAATAAATATCCAAAAATAAAAAATAAAAAAACAAATTTATTCATCAGTTTTGGCCAATATATATTCTTCTACATATTTTTGGTAAAAAAAATCGCAATCTGCGTTTATTGATTGGGTTGCGCAAAAGTTATAGCGCCTACAAACTATGGACATTGATTTATGGCATTTTTATTATTTTTTTTTTTTTTTACTGGTAATGGCGGCGATCTGCGATTTTTATCGGTACTGCCATATCGGGGCGGACTTGTCAGACGTTTTTGACACTTTTTTGGGGCCAATGACATTTATACAGCGATCAGAAATTTAAATGTCCACTGATTACTGTATAAATGTCATTGGCAAGGAAGGGGTTAACCTGCAGGGGGCAGTGAAGGGGTTAACTATGTTCCCTGGGTGTGTTCTAACTGTGGGGGGCGGGGTTGACAGGGGCATGACAGATCTAACTGATCCCAGTGACAGGGATCAGTAGATCTGGCATGCCCCCCCCTCACAGAACGGGGAACCGCCGTGTTTACTGTTCCCCTTTCCTCCTCTCTGTAAGGAGATCGCGGGTCTCCGGCGGACACCTCAGTGTGTGGCGGCGCGTGCGCACGCCGCTCGCGCCCGCGGGAGCGCGCCCAGCACGAGCCAAATGGGAAATCCCGGCATTTTAGAGCCGCGCTGTAGCCGTCATTCGGCTATGGCGCGGATAGGAGGAGGTTAAAAAACATAATGAAAATGTTAAACCAAACGGAATCATCATTTTCTATGGGACCAATGCATGTTTACCCACTATTTTTTTTTAAATCAAATAAGTTTTTCTATTGAGAATATACAAGAATACATCATATTCCAGTGTATTAAATAGCACGGATCAATTATACATATTTGGTCATCTGAGCATAGTACAGTGTTTACCCACTATTTAATCATAATCACAAAAAGGAAAAGTATATGACACTATTGTGGACACTAACTTTGTTTACCTCATACAAGGACTCTATATCTATTTTAGCAGTTTCAGGAGAAAAATGGAGAGGATTAGTTCCTGTATATGCTGCCCCGCTGCCTCTCCTGTCTAAAGGACTGTACACACAGGCTAAATATCGGGAGGCATTGGTCAGTTTAATAGAGACTAGCCGACATTCAGCTTGTGTGTACAGCAGCCGATCTGACAGAAGTTGGCCAGCTTCTGCCAAAGGAGCATTACCGGAAAAGGTCTGCCGATCGGCACCAACGGCTGAGACCGCTGACTGGTGAGTTCTAGTGGGGGGGGGGGCCCTGTCAGTTTTTTTTTTCATTCACTAAAACAAAACTACAAGTGTGTACCAGGCTCAAGCTGAGGCAGGGTCGCCATTGTGACTCCTGGAGCTACACCAGTAGGGGAGGGGAAACACATCTCAACTAACAAACTAAAACTAACAAACTTATGAAAATTAAAACTAGCAAACCTCAAATGTACATGAGCCCTTACTGTCCTGAGCCCTCTATAAGGCTGCTTTCACAATGATGCGCTGTGGTTTACTATGCACTTGAGGCTTTCCATGCAGCTTATCTGTGTTTTGCCAAAGACTTCTATTATATCTTGTGGGTGTGGTGCTCTTTCTGAAAGTGCACCTAAACTCCTGCATTTCATCCAAACCCGCAGGATATAATAGAAGACTATAGTTCAGCTAACCCGCAGGATCAGGAACACAACAAACTCAAACTTTCAGGTCTCAGGGAATCCCTTAAGCTTGCCTTATGCTGCTTTAATTTTGAGTAAACCAGCAGAATTTGAACAGGGTATGGCCAGCTTAAAGGCTAAGTTCACCTTTTTTTTTTTTTTTTTTCTAAAATCCAGCTCCAATATGTACCAATATACCAGTAATGTATCTCTGCTGCACAAAAATACACATTTTCTTTGGTTTTGAAGACCAGGCCTACCTCCATCCATGGCTGTAATTTGCAGATTATTTCAGAAACTTTCTGGTAGACAGAGGACAGGCACACAGGATGGAGAAGCCAGTATGACCCAGGAAATAGTTTACCAGCAGTCGTCATTAGCACACCTTCACCCATCAACTAAATTTTCACAGGACCCCCGGCATTCCTCCATGTGTGAATTTGCCTGACTTCCCCAGCGTCCCTTTGCATGGGCTCAGGGTGCATGCTAAATTCCCTGGGGCCACATGCAGCCCACGGGACACCCCTGATGTAGTGCAAGAGCCTTCCTGATTGGATACAGAATGATTAGATAGACAATGTGTCCTCCTATTATATAATTTTGGTGAATCTAAAGTTCGGCAAAAGCACCAAAAACTGTGGTAACGCACCATGCACCATTCCACAAAAAGTTCCGGAGCTTCTCTGGGGAGATTGTTGGGCATAGCACAGCCCATTCAAGTGAATGGACTGCTCTATGCATGACGAGTGAAAACGCCCCAAAACAAACGCATGCAGGAATGTGAGTCTTCGCTATGTGGAGATGTGAACGGGGCCTGACAACTGAGTGTCTCTGTCCACTCCCTCCTATGTACATTTATAAAGATGGCCATACACTATGGAATCTGTTTGTACACTCTCTATACAATTTTATTTTGATTTACCAGAACTATGGAATATAAAGACACACCTGAACAATCTATTCAATTTGTATCAAATCAGAAAGGCCGTTGTACTGCATAGCTGATGGGAGATCTAAAGGAGATAGTACAATGAGATTGTATAGGAAGTGGGTGGAAGGTGATATTGTAATGAGAGAGGTGTGGTCTAGAGTGGTGAACACACTCTATCACACCCTCTTCTGTCATGCCACAAGGAAGTGAAGGCTTCTGGGAGATGACCTAACAGGAAGTGAATGCTGATACAATCTACAGGAAGTGATGTCATCTGAAAATGTGTTCAAAGATACAAGACTGACAAGATTTGAAATATCATGTCAATGAGGTAAGTGAGAGAAAAGCACATTGGGATGGCTGGGCCAGTAATGGCATTAGAAGACACTTCTATTTATTATGAAAAGTGAAATTCTGCCGAAAAGGTGAACTTATCCTTTAAGGGAATCCTTGAGACCTGTAAAAATAAGTTCAAGAAAGGCTGCTCTAGACTTTTATATGTTTCTGATACACCATTAGTGAAATGTTTGAGCTACAATTAAAGCACCACCCGTCCATCTGGGAGATTTGGGAGTTCCTGGCCACCTTTGTGTCTTAAAGCTCTTCCTGTTGCATTTTCTATATAAAATTAGGCAAATACAACATAGAGAAAATAAATCCTTCATAATGGCAACAGTATTTCCGCAGACTACTTAAAGTGGTTGTCAACTCAAAACAAAGGCACAATGAGCTAGTATGCATCACATACTAGCTCATTATGGAATACTTACCTTGGAACGAAGCTGTTACAGTGGTCTCGCACACTGCTGTGACCGGCGACATGCTGCTTCTGGGTCCATGGCTCCGGCCAATCACACCGCGGGCTCTAGTGCTGTGATTGGCCAGAGCAGCGCTGACGTCACTCCCACCATGCGGTTATGGCACGTTTACTGAAGAAACGGCACCCTGGGGCCGATTCTTCAGTGTGCATGTGCCGATGACATCAGCACATGCAGATACAGGGAATATCTCCTAAACTGTGCAAGTTTAGGCGATATTTCC
The DNA here is from genome assembly GCA_018402905.1 of Glandirana rugosa. Classification (NCBI taxonomy): domain Eukaryota; kingdom Metazoa; phylum Chordata; class Amphibia; order Anura; family Ranidae; genus Glandirana; species Glandirana rugosa. Next base: position 208,274 of record BLSH010379909.1, read on the forward strand.
GGGACCTACATGTAAGCCTTATTATACGCTTACCTGTAGTTTAAAGTGGTTGTCCAGAGTTGACAACCACTTTAACACTAAGCAATTTAAAGTGGTTCTAAAGTCTGTTTTTTACCCTAAGGCCTGTCAGTTTTTCAGGTCAGACCTGAGCGGATAGTCCATTCATCCCTATTGACCAGCGAGTGTAAACAGACATGTCTGTTTACACCCACATAAAAAAAAAGTGGAAGGAGATCCATCCTCTCCATCTAGGATCAGATCCGGGGGCATTCGGGTGTAAATGGACAGTGGAGTCCGTTTTCACCCATCCACCCATAGAACATAAACGGAGCGGACATGAATGGCTCATCTGCCCGTTCTGCTCTGATAAGTAGGGGATCAGCAGACAAATCCTCTGCAGATCTCAACAGAGTCCACCCTGTGTGAAAGTGGCCTAATGAAATCATGGCATTATGGTAACAAACCCCCACTAACTGCCCTTCTCCCTCATCTCTAAGCACCTACCTGATTCCTCTCACCAGCACTGTCTGTCATCTATCTTTGTGGTGCACACAACTCTTTTTTATTTTAAGTAAAAAAAAATCTCTTTTCTATCACTGAGAATACTTTAGTTTTCTCTTGCATTTACTAAAAATATGTTAGGTTGTGTAAGGGTCCATTCACACTATGCATTCAATTAATATACATGTTTTAACACATGTATTAACGTGCGTCCAGTCAACCCATTTGTTTTAAACAGTTTGGCAACACACCCCAATGCACAGTTTAATGGTCATGTAACATTTTTTTCATTTTTTTTAATACGGCACACACCACAACAAACAAATGATTCATATTCTTGCAAATGCAGCATCTACCACAATTGGGATATTCATTTTGGATAAACTGACTCTATAAGGGAAATGGATTGAACTTTCTGACTTCATTTTTAGATTCACTAACTAAGATCTCTGATTGGTTTTGCTTTATTCCTGGGATTGTTTTCTAAAGCACATCTGTTCCAAGAAAAAGATCGCCTGCACATGCAGCAGTTCACAATTTGATGAAGTAGTGTTTCTCTCAGGGCTGTCAATGTGCAGATTCATTTTACAGTGAATTATAACATGTTCTTGCCTGTTTACAAGACTTTTAAGACCTCCATATCCTGTGTAGTCTTTGTGGCAAACTGCACACAGTGGTCACATTTACAATAATTGGAGGAAGAAACCTTTTTTATTAGAAAATGAAAAATATGAAATTGGTTACTGTATGTAGCTCACACCGTCCTTTATACCTTTTATAACACCACCTACAATTGTTCATTGTCCCACCTGTGTTTGGAATTATCAGAATGATAGTATAAATTCACATCATTTCATGGCTTTATTGAGGTAGTTATATTGGATTTTCTCTAACCTAGAGATTTTTATTGCTGTCTCAGCGAGCAGTGTGGTGCATTGCTGAATTACACAGTCACTGGCCTGCTTACTGACGCTTCACATCTGCAGGCTGAACTTAGACTCAATCAAATGCTATAGAAGAAGCAAAGTTTGTGTTTCTGTAAGGAAACCTGCTACATCGAATCATATCATTGAAGCCAGGACTACTCATGTTTGCACCATGAAGCATACTTTTAGCAGTAAGGACTGAGTATATGATGCCAGTTTTGTTATTAGGTGGGTATGTTTTGGTGGAGCACTGGACTCCAGAATGGATGAAAAACAAGGGTCATAATCTATTTTTTTAAAAAGGCAGCTCCTTGTCAAGCAGGGTATCACTAAGAATGCTTGGCGGAGTCTGTAGAGTATTTGTAGGATGAGAGTACCACAAAGTGTGGGCAAGTCTACTAAGAATTTTATTTGGCAAGGCATGTTAACAGAAGGACAATGCATTTCAGGCACAAAACTCCCCTTCATCAGGGCTTGTATGCTGGCAGCGAGTTTCACTTTGTACTGGACAGCCCTTGTAGTACAAAACAAATACCACCAGAAATTGGGTTGCCAAAATTCTTCATGGACTTTTCCAAACTTTGTGATGCTCTTTTTCTTCCAAGATTCTACAATTTTGTTAACAGGATACTGTCACTGCTTTCTTTCAGGATTCACTTACACAACAGTATTTTAATGAGCACCTTCTGTGTGGATGCATGGTAAGTAAAATGCATCTAAAATACATAACCATGCAACTGCACCATGTGAAAAGGGGGTGTAGCCTTAGCCTTTATTATTTCTTAAAGCTGAACTCCAGGCTGGTGTAAAATATACCAGTGCAGTGAAACCACAGCTTTGTCTAAGGGATAATAAATAGGGTGAAATATGTATCTTATTGCTCACTTCTCCAGTAGCCAGCACTCTTTTCCAGCCTCCAGCTCTACTAATATGTGGTTGGGTCCTCAATGTCCTTGTGTACAATGCAGGATTGCTGGTCCTGCATTTTACCTGATGATGTCGGAGAGCTTGCGACCATTCAAGTGATGAAGAGAATGGCCTTTGAAAGATCGGTTATTTATTGTGGTAGCAAGCGTTTACAGTTTATTGTAGTTCCGTTTCACTTTTTGGTAGCACTACAGACTTATAATGGTAAGGTGAAATTATACCAAGGCTATTAACAGTGCACGTCATGTTTCATTGGTCTCTTTTTGTAATTAAGTAAATAGCAGGGTGGTCATATAGGTTTAAAACAGAGAGTTTGAGTTTATGGAGGACAAACAGAGATGCACTGGTCCTAATAAATAAAATAAATAAATAAACTCCAATAGGCAGCAGAGTTTGATCCTGCTGCCCAGAGCACGTTATTTAAACAGGAGTAAATAGATAAGGTTAATTGCTTATGTGTGTATGAATAGATTCACTGTGCCTTTGCACCTGCTTAACTTTCTACACATCTTTAATCCAGTAAAGATACTTACACTACATTTTGTGTAAATGCCTATATTTCCTTGAAGTTTGCAGTACAACCTGGGGCATTTGCTTGAAGTAAAACATTTGGGGGCTCATCCGGGATGACACCAATGTTCAAATGGACTACTATATGATAATGTACAATGGAACAATTATATAGAGTTTCCTGATTCTTAAATCTCCATCCAAATGCAGTTCCATTTTTCGGTAATTTAAAGAGGAAGTAAACCCAGATTGGGTTTACTTCCTCTGTATTCCCCTGCAAAGTAGATGCATAATGGGCTACTATGCCAGTCATGCCACGATCACAGTGGAGAAATGGCATGGAGGACGTTTATTCACTGCGCAAAATGACATCAGCACAGCTAGTACACTGCATATCTCCTGAACCGTGCAGGTTTGGGAGATATGCAGGGCACCTACAGGTAAGCCTTATTATAGGCTTACCTGTAGGTTAAAGTGGTTGTCACGAGTTGACAACCACTTTAAAACCACTATCTAGTGCAGTAACATACAAACCACCTTTAAAGTGATCCAATAGAGGCTTCAGAACTACATAAGCATTCATATTGTATATTATTGCCCATGTGCTATTGTTGGCTTACTATGCAGCAAGTCTATACTGGGCCCCATAGCAGTCAAATACCCTCATGATACAGAAGTCATACTGGAATATGATAAGTGCCTGAACTACTATTCTAGTTGTGTCATGCATAACAAAGGGAAGGACGTACGTTTCTCCATTAATTTATTTGGTTTAGAGGTAAAAGAACAATTTCCAAAGTCCGTATATGAGAAATTGTTTCCTTGTTTCTCTTTTCCATTTGCCATTATTATCCAAGTACATTTTTTTCGGTAGATGTATACAACTGAAGTTTCTGTGACTGACCATTGCGTTTACATGTGGTAAACAGTTGTAGATTTAGGCTAAAAAATAGCTGATATATCACAGTGAACACGGTGGGTTGAAACACCCAATGGTTTCTCAAAGATCTTCTGAAGAAAAGGCCACATACTGATGACTCATTTCACCCCTATTGGGCTTAGTCATATATATAGTATATGGTTTCTCATATATATCTTGGGGACATCATAAATGAGATGACTGTGCTTGAGTTTATAAATCTTTCACATTTTAAATCTGAACTGAAATAAAGTAATGGACAAAGCAACGCACATCCACGTCTTTATTATTGTAACACCCTCCTTTTGGGATTACCAAAGAACAGACTGGCACCACTCTAAAACATCCTGAATTCTGATGTTTGACTCATCCACCTTTCTTCTCCCACTCAATTGCTGCTTTTTTCTGTCAGTTCCTTTCCTGGCTGCTAGTTCAGTTCAAACTGCTAACTCTAATCAACAAATCTTGCTCTGTTCTGTTCCATCTGTACATTTCCTTGTTACTTTCCAGCTGCTCTCCCAGACACAATATCCTTTTTGTGCATGGCCTTATCCTCTACTCCAGTTTAGGCACCTCTTTACATTCTTGTATCGAGAACCGCACATGAGTCTACTCCCTTCAGTAGAATCGCCTTCAGAACTAACTGCTGGACATTCTCCAAACACTGATTTTTTTAAATTGCCCTCTTCATGCAAGTATATAATATACTTATGTAGTTACAGTTTAAAGCTGAACACTGTGATTTATTTTTTTTTCACATTTGATATTTGTGCTATGTGTGGCTGCTGCTGCATTTGGGAAGGCTCCTACTTTTATGAGGTCTGTACTGTAAGCGCTGGAGCTAAGATTAAGGGCTGGTCTTTGGTGACATGCATTTTTCACACTGGATAAATGCCATCGCTAGGGCACAAATATTGATTTTTTTTCTATCTGCTCCCATCACATCACAATGCTAGTGTGATGTGAGCTGCGCTAAAATGCAGCATTTTTTTATTTTTCTGCAGTGAACTAGATGGCACTGCTTGTAACTGCATAGAAGAGACATGAATGAAGTTACATTATATGGCACTTCAAATAAAGTAAACAATAATCAGTGTCTTACGCGGAGATAAGTATTGCACTGCTCCCTGCCAGAGCCGGGACTGACATTAGCCTGCACAGTAAAACACTGTACGGTAGGCACCTATCTCTGACAACAAGTTGCTTATGCTCCACTTCTATAAAGGAATGGTCAACCATCCATATTAGTGGAGATCCAAAAAGAAAGAAAATGCAGACTACTATAACTAACTATATGAGATGTGTCTAAAAGGTTTGGTGAATGGTATCGGAAAACAAACAAAACAGAAGATGCAAACAAATTACCTTTATTAGCCTTCAAATAATTGCCATCCTTCAAAACACACTTTTGGCAACATTCATAAAGCTTGTACAAACTGTCAGCAAAGGCCGTTTTAGGAACCAATCGCAGAACCGCTGTCACAGGTTCTTGGATTGCTGCCATGTTTGCAAAACATTGTCTTGACTTTGGCATTTTGCAGGCAACTCTTTCTTGGGTCGCGGGGAAGATGGTGAACGCCATTCCATCAATTGTTGCTTAGATTCTGGATTGAACTAGTAGCACCAGGTCTCATCCCCTGTGACGATGGTTCGCAGAAAGGATGGATCCCGGTCACACATGGTAATGAAATCTCCAGAGGTTTCCATCTGTTTTGTTTTCTGTTTGTCTGTCAGCTTGTATGCCACAAACCGGGAATAGATCTTCCGATTACCCAAATCTTTGCAGACAATGGTGAGCACCATGTCTGTGCTAATGCTCAATTCCTCTGCCATCACTCGTAGAGTCAAGGGGCAACCCATCCATTAAGGGCGCACGGGTGCCGTCCCCTCTATCCCCGCCACCCCCTTATGCTAATGGATAGATTCATGCATAGCATGAATCTATCCATGGCCGTCTCCGCCACCCCCTATGCATGCGGCCGACCCCTTCAAGACACCAGCCGCATGAATTACCGTAGCGGGGTCGCGGGGAAGATGGTGAACGCCATTCCATCAATTGTTGCTTAGATTCTGGATTGAACTAGTAGCACCAGGTCTCATCCCCTGTGACGATGGTTCGCAGAGAGGATGGATCCCGGTCACACATGGTAATGAAATCTCCAGAGGTTTCCATCTGTTTTGTTTTCTGTTTGTCTGTCAGCTTGTACGCCACAAACTGGGAATAGATCTTCCGATTACCCAAATCTTTGCAGACAATGATGAGCACCATGTCTGTGCTAATGCTCAATTCCTCTGCCATCACTCGTAGAGTCAAGGGGCAACCCATCCATTAAGGGCGCACGGGTGCCGTCCCCTCTATCCCCGCCACCCCCTTATGCTAATGGATAGATTCATGCATAGCCAGGTGTTCGCTCAACTCTAATTGTGACATTTATCCACAATTCCTACAAATTTTATGAATGTGCAACGATCACTCCCACAGGAGCCCACTGTTTAAGGTCCAGAGGGTCTTTTCCCATAGTTGCACCCGCAGCCAGGCACACAATCACTCCTTTGGCTCAATGAACAGTCTAGGAGTATGCTTTTCTGATGTTTTATTGCAGAAATTGAACTTGGAGAGGAGTAGGGAAACTGTGGGATACTCCAGTAACTTTAGGGCTGACCCTACCATGGGACACAGGCAGCACTTCAAGAGGGGTGGCACTTTAAGAGGGGCAGCACCAGGGCATTGAGGAAACTGTAGAAGTCCACAGGGAGCAGGGGAGGCAGCATGGGCCAGGAGCACCGCTGACTCTTGGACCCCGCCCGATGCATGGTCGGGAGAAGGCCAAGACTGCGGCCTGCAGGTACAGGCAGCTAAGGGGTTAGGTGTGGGAGTGGCAGCGCTGAGATCCCTGGAGAGCTGATCGAATGTGGAGCGAGCTGGCTGGCAGATAGGTCCTTCGGCTTCTCCCCAATGGGATGCCTGTCTGCACTGGTGGGCACTGATGAGGTGGTACTGCTGGACACTGATAGGCTGCACTGGTGGGCACTCATGAGTGGGCACTGCTGGACACTGATAGGCTGCACTGATAAGCTGGACTGATGAGGTGGCACTGATGGACACTGATAGACTGCACTGGTGGGCACTGATTTTCATACCCCCCATCCCCAACCAAGTTAAATCCCCCTAATAAAAAAAACAAAACAAAGTTCTGGACTGATTCATGACTTTGGATGTCTGTGAGAAGTGTGACTGGCTAGGCAGGGTGACAGGTGGACCATAACACTCAGCAGCCCCTACGGGGGTACCGCTACATAAATATAAAGCCCTATGTGCTTTCATATCGGTCTTATCTATATACTGTATAATCTACTCTTCAAATGTGTTTTAAAATGCATGGTTTTCCCTTTTATGAACAAGAAAATAATGATGTTATGCTGTTGGGCTGGTATAATAATGTTATGGTGCTGGTATGAAATTATTTCCAGGGCTGGTTTTTATTCCCAGTCCAGCCTTGCTAATGTCCTTGGATAATTGGATGCCTCCTTCCAATATCTTCCAGAAACCTCTCCAGTGATACTAGACCAGATCCCCAGACAAATGTCCCTCAGTCAGCTCCAATGACTTTTAGCAAGATAGGCCGTCTCCTCCTCAGGCTGGGGTCTCATCCTTTAGGAAAAGGACTCCTCTGCTCTCCATCTCAGAATATTTGTGCTCCTTCCCAGCAACCATCTGGGCACCTCTCCCCAGGGATTGGCCAGGGCTACATACATTTTCAGCTGCTGATTTGACTCTCCCAGCCCACTATCTTCCAAAACCCTTCCATACAGATAGCAGGAAGTAGTCAAATCTGCAGCCAGTGAAACACAGAACAGACCAAAACAATCACATGCAGCTCCACTGATTACAGTGAGCCAGTAACTAAATTGACCTAACCTAGCACCTATCTAGGAGGGTGCTACAAATGGATGAGGTGGAGAGGGAGCAATACCCTATCAGCGCTGTACTACAGCTTGAACTGTAAAGCTGACCATGGACTGATTGAATTTTAGCAGGGACAGGCCCAATTTCACTCAGCATGTTGCCACCCCATCAAATGATCAACATGCTGGAAATTTTTTGTCAATCAGCTGCTGCAGCCAATCAGTGTATTCTGTCAGCAGCGAGTCCTGCAGTAAGAAACTTATGGCTTATTTTCGGAGAATAAGAATTTTGTTTAGAATCACTTTAACCAATATCTTACTGAACAGTGTCAGGTCAGCTCGCAACACAGAATGAAATCTACTATTTTAGCTGCAGTGATGAAATTGTGATCATTACCACTGTCCCTCATTTCCGCTGCCGAGATCTGTGTGCGGCAGACAGATTATTTTCTCTGGTACATTCTGTTTAACAGCTTTAACATATAATGACATATAGTGGGGTGGGAATCTGGGTTAGAGCCTGCGGTAATATGGTTTGTGTTGGAAGTTGCTGACATGGAAAGGCTCTAAGCTCGTCCAGACAGACCCAGCAGCTTTAGAAAACCTGTAAAGTCTTTGAAGATCTTCCTTAAATAAGGAGAGCCCTTGCTTGCTGCATCATTGACAGTTGATGTATGTTCTGTATATTGCTGTAAAGCATTACACAAATTATGCATAATTGTGCGGGGATTTCCATCAGAGATAATGAGTAAGCAGTCTGTTCCAGGGAGCTGTCTGTTCAGCACCATATCTCCTTGTCCGCTATGATATAGGAATGGAATGATTTGATAAAGGAAAGAGGGATGAACATTAACAACCAGTCAGAATCCTTCTTTCACTGTTCTGGCTTTCTTTCATTGATCAAACGTCAAGTCTTGCTTCTATGGTTATGACATTATACACATCACAATTGCTTACCTCAATGATGTATTCAAAATGATAGAACAACTGGTGCGTTCCAAACAGTATTTTCTAAGGGCTGGTTCACACCAGAATTGCACATCATGCCCCTACAGGCGGCCAGAGGCATATACTAAAACATGGGTATAGCGTTAAGGCAGTGCTCTCCGTAAAGAGCGACACTTCTCTGTGCAGACGTTAGTTTAATTCTTGGGTTCCCTGGCACAGTTCTTCCAACTTCATGCACTGTACACGATAGACAATAATTCATTTGATACTTCTTTCTCTCTCGATGCAGCACTTCTGAGCCGTTGCCTCGTAACTTGTACCAGACTCCACCAGCCCAGCTACCTATTACTCCACCTATTAATAAATTTGACTCCCTAAAAGCTTGACTCTCTACATAACCTGTGCTTGCTATTCCCCCAAGGCCTCTCTTCATCTTCCATGACATCTAGGCTAGGTCCCTTGGAGGCACCATATCACAAGTCAGACCCAGACTGGGGTACCTGGGATTGCTAGGGAAGGAACCCAAGCACACACATTCCTTCACTACTGGGGCCTTCTTTTACCTATGCCAAGTCACCTCAGCTTCCTGGCCGGCTGTCTGCTATATACACATAGACACTAGTACTGTATATTCTTTTTGTATTGAGATATCCCATGGTGTGAACAAATAAATATTATGCCTTGCATGCACCCCTTTAAGTATGCCCTCAAGTAGCTTCAGACCATGAGTTAACAGCAAAGTTATCTTTACTAAAGTTTTTAAATATAACAGAGCATTACAGATAGCTTCTTCACAGACATCTCGTTCCTCTCACAACGTGCTATTTAAATGCCCCCTGGTGCCTCTGCCCATTGAGGTAGTCACACCTTGTAGACAGAGAGAGTCCTTAAAGTCCATAAAGCACTTGTACGAGTCCATCAGTCTATGTCCTGGAATCCCGACTGGGTTCCCACACAAAAGCAAAGTAATTGGTACATACTGCAGCAATTTCCGGTTTAATTCCCACACATGGAGCGACCCAATCTCAAGGTGGCTCCTTCCTTTTATTTCCATATAACAGCAGAGTGCAGCAGCAGCCAAAAAGCCTGGGAAGCCTGGCAAGTATAGTTAACCGCCGAGTTTGGAAGGGCAGTATAACTAAACAGTGCAACAATTAGTACAGACAAGGCATAATAATATAAAAACATAACATAACCACACAGTAGGTACCTGCCTGCAAGCCAGACAACAATGGCAGTCCCCATATTTCTCTTTTGACTAGTAAATGTATAAATTGCTAGTAATAATTTATTCCCAAAAGAGGTAGAAATGTGCCTTGCGTCAGCCCCTGACTTCTTATTTGTCTTTGATACTCCAGCAGCAACATCTCCTTGCCATAATTCCTGACTCTGACCCAGTCTTCCTGGGAGGTTTAGGCCTTCCCACTTTGTGTGTTCCATTTCTTCCAGTGACATTCTCAAGTATATAAAATAACTGAATACAACACAGAATGTGGGAACCCCACATGAAATCCACACCAGGTGTTCAGACCAAAGAACCAAGGATAGATATGCCACCAAAAATGTCATATAAGAAACTGTCAATTGGTTTATTTCTCCAGCTTTTGCCAAAAATGTAAATATCAGTTCTAGGTGGACTGCATTTATAGCATATATCTAACATTTAAAAATATATACAGTATCTCACAAAAGTGAGTACACCCCTTACATTTTTGTAAATATTTTATTATATCTTTTCATGTGACAACACTGAAGAAATTACACTTTGCTACAATGTAAAGTAGTGAGTGTACAGCTAGTATAACAGTGTAAATTTGCTGCCCCCTCAAAATAACTCAACTCACAACCATTAATGTCTAAACCACTGGCAACAAAAGTGAGTACACCCCTAAGTGAAGATGTTCAAATTGGGCCCAAAGTGTCAATATTTTGTGTGGCCACCATTATTTTCCAGCACTGCCTTAACCCTCTTGGGCATGTAGTTCACCAGAGCTTCACAGGTTGCCACTGGAGTTCTCTTCCACTCCTCCATGATGACATCACGGAGCTGGTGGATGTTAGAGACCTTGTGCTCCTCAACCTTCAGTTTGAGGATGCCACACAGATGCTCAATAGGGTTCAGATCTGGAGACATGCTTGGCCAGTCCATCACCTTTACCTTCAGCTTCTTTAGCAAGGCAATGGTCGTCTTGGTGGTGTGTTTGGGGTCATTATCATGATGGAATACTGCCCTGTGGCCCAGTCTTTGAAGAAAGGGGATCATGCTCTGTGCAAGCCACTGCAACTGTGCAAGCCACTGCAACTATGCAAGCCAATGCAACCGTGATGAGGGGATCATGCTCTGCTTCAGTATGTCACAGTACAAGTTGGCATTCATGGTTCCCTCAATGAACTGTAGCTCCCCAGTGCCAGCAGCACTCATACAGCCCCAGACCATGACACTCCCACCACTTGTCTTTGTACTCCTCGTCGATTTCTGCCACACACACTTGACACCATCTGGACCAAATAAGTTTATCTTGATCTCATCAGACCACAGGGCATGGTTCCAGTAATCCATGTCCTTAGTCTGCTTGTCTTCAGCAAACTGTTTGCAGACTTTCTTGTGCATCATCTTTAGAAGAGGCTTCCTTCTGGGACGACAGCCATGCAGACCAATTTGATGCAGTTTGCGGCGTATGGTCTGAGCACCGACAGGCTGACCCCCCACCCTTTCAACCTATGCAGCAATGCTGGCAGCACTCATATGTCTATTTCCCAAAGACAACCTCTGGATATGACGTTGAGCACTTGCACTCAACTTCTTTGGTCGACCATGGCGAGGCCTGTTCTGGGTGGAACCTGTCCTGTTAAACCGCTGTATGGTCTTGGCCACCGTGCTGCAGCTCAGTTTCAAGGTCTTGGTTTCTTATAGTCTAGGCCAACTTTATGTAGAGCAGCAATTCTTTTTTTCAGATCCTCAGAGAGTTATTTTCCATGAGGTGCCATGTTGAACTTCCAGTGACCGGTATGAGAGAGTGAGAGCGATAACACCAAATTTAACACACCTGCTCCTCATTCACACCTGAGACCTGGTAACACTAATGAGTCACATGACACCAGGGAAGGAAATGGCTAATTGGGCCCAATTTGGACATTTTCACTTAGGGGTGTACTCACTTTTGTTGCCAGTGGTTTAGACATTAAGAGTTGTGT
>BLSH010379909.1:259271-283857 GCA_018402905.1 Glandirana rugosa
GGGGGAGTTCCCCGTCGGAGACCTACGGGTCGAACCGGTCCAACGACAGAAACTTTCGAGCCTATGTCAACAGTCGTACCTCTAACCGAAGTCAGAGGGTACTCGAAAGGCGACCCGGCATTGGGAAGGTAACGTGCTCTATGACCTAGGAAGAGGGGGAGAAGGACGTCAGCTCATAACTGAGCTGGAGTTTAAGAAGAAGTGGTAGCTAATTCTGTCCTCGGCCCCCTCGTAATCGAGATGACCCCTTCCCCAGGCCCCTGTGCCCAAAGTTGGTGATTAAATACCATCAAAAGAAAGCTCTATTTGTGTGAAAAAAATGATAAAAATTTCATATGGGTGCAGTGTCGCATGACCGCGCAATTGTCATTCAAACTGCAACAGCGCTGAAAGCTGAAAATGGGTCCGGGAAGGAAGGGGGTTTAAGTGCCCAGTATTGAAGTGGTTAATGAGGTCTCCTACGAGCTAGAACTTCCCCCCTCACTGCGGATACACCCGGTGTTCCATGTGTCACTGTTGAAACCCGTGTCCCCGGACCCCTTCCCCAGTAGAGCTAATGCTCCCCCGGCTCCTGTCTTAATCGATGGTGAAGAAGAATTTGAGGTCGAGTCAATACTCGACTGCAGGAAGAGGGGGAGAAGGATCCAGTATCTCGTGCAATGGAAGGGTTACGGCCCAGCGGAAAGCTCATGGGAGACTGAAGCCAATCTCCATGCTGACAACTGTATCCGAGCTTTCAAAGACAGCAACCTGGCCAAGCTGGGCATCCAGAGGCTGCCCCTTGAGGGGGCAGTGTTAGTATAAAATCGGCAGCCTGAGTCTTTTTAGCGCCGATGCGCGCACCTGTGCGCGTTCGCGCTGGAAACGCCACCAAACGGCGCTATTTGAATCCCCTGCACCTGTCAGCAAGTGCTGTCCGTTCTACAGCGTCTGAGTACCTGTGAGCCACAGCTCTGTTCCTGTATTCCTGCTCCTGTATTGCTACCTGCTTTCTTGATCCGACCCGGTTTGACCTGACCCGCTGATATCTGCCTGCACCGACCCCAGCTATCCACGACCATCCGTTTGTCTGAACCCTCTGTACTTTTGCTGCCAGCCTGTTAACGAACTTTGCTTGGACTTGACCACTCTCTGCCTGAACCCTTTGTACCGCACAGCCCGCTAGTTGCCGACCCAGCCTGAACGACCATTCTTCTGACTTGCATGACTACCTGGAGCTTCACACCACCACCAGTGACCATCTAGCCTTCGTGCCATCCCGCACTCTCGGGTTCCCTGTCTGCTCTACCAGGGACCCCTGAATCGGGTGCGCAAGAGCAGTTGTTCCCTGCACACGCCAGACTCCACCACCAGGGCCGTGGTGGAGACACCTGATGTAAGGGGGGTTCTGGTGGAGACACCTGATGTAAGGAGGGCTCTGGTGGAGACACCTGATGTAAGGGGGGCTCTGGTGGAGACACCTGATGTAGCCTGGTTCTATTTTCTTTTACTTGACAAATGGATGTGATTAATCAACTTTTACGTTATATTAGACTATTTGGACCTCAGCTGGAAGAAAATTTTAACAACTGGGCCTCTTTGAAATTCAGTTTATTACCCCTGTTCTAGGTAGATATTTTTGTGTTGCAGGAAAGTGCACAATATTGTGTGCATTCCTGAAATGCACAAAAACACACAGCCCTTTTGCAGGTGTGCAGTGGTGCCTTTAAGTCTTAATGGCACTACCACACCTCTTGCTTTTGTACTCATTCACCTGCGGCAAAATGCATGGTAACAAAATACCTTGCTTTTTTGGTGCAGCACAATTTTTTAAAAAGGTTATACAGATTTTACTATTTGTATTACATTTTGTTTTCCATTTGTTTTGTATACTACAAAAAAAAATTCAGCGTGCCGCTAAAGTGTTCAGGTTTGGCTTGATGAAAAGGTGGCAACCCTATAGCCACCCCTGATGCAACGTCTTCTCATCCTACTGTACTGCGAGCAGGCACAGCATATATGAGGATGACAATGTTGCTCTAAATTCAGGAGCAATGCAGCATCATTTCCACGCCATCACATGTAGCTGCATGATGTGGACGCAGCGGCGGCTGGTGCATAAGGAAAAAAAAAAAGTCAGCCCGGCCCCCCTGCAGGAGGCGCCGGTAAATTGACTTTTCTTTTTTTTTTTTTTCCTCGGCTCCTTGCTGTCAGCTGACAGCAAGTAGTGAGCCGTTGGTCAGCCATTAAAGTCTATCTGTGTGCACTGAACAAGCACACACACATGGGCTGATTGGCTGCCCCCTGAGCCATCAGAGCCAATGACTCTCTGTCATTGGATGCTGTTGGCGGGGGCGGGACTACGGTGGACGTGCTGCCTGTGTGATTACTCAAGCAGGCACAGCACTCCCCAGGACTTCCGTGCAGACTGCCAGCATGCTCTCCTCTAGCGCTGCCTCTGCATCTCTCAGCCCGCTTTCCGTATGCCGATCTCTGCAACACTGCCAGCCTGAGCCTGCCTATTAGATGGGGTAATTGCTGTTGAGGCTGGTGACTGTATACCCTACCTGGGGCTCTGTAAGCTGCGACCTGGGGCCCTGTATACTGCTATCTGGCACCCTTATACCCTACCTGGCACCCTGTATACCCTACCTGGCACTCTGTATACTGCTATCTGGCACCCTGTATACCCTACCTGGCACCCTGTATACTGCTACCTGCCACCCTGTATACCCTACCTGGCACCCTGTATACTGCTACCTGGGGCTCTATATACTGCTACCTGGCACCCTGTATACCCTAACTGGCACCCTGTATACTGCTATCTGGCACCCTGTATACCCTACCTGGCACCCTGTTTACTGCTACCTGGGGCTCTGTATACCCTATCTGGGAGCCCTGTATACTGCTACCTGTCACCCTGTATACTGGTACCTGGGGCTCTGTATACCCTATCTGGGACCCCTGTATACTGCTATCTGGGACCCTGTATACTGCTACCTGGGACCCTGTATACTGACATATGGTGATTCTGTATACTGCTATCTGGGGCTCTGTATAATGCTACCTGGGGCTCTGTATACTGCTATATGGTGACTCTGTATACTGCTATATGGTGACTCTGTATACTGCTATATGGTGACTGTATACTGCTATATGGTGACTCTGTATACTCCTCTCTGGTGATGCTGTATATACCATTATCTGTGATGCTGTATAACCTATCTGGTTATGTTGGGCTGTATACTCCTCACACAAGGGGTGGAAACTATAAGGGATGGGGCTTATGAGAAGTGGGAGGGGTCAAAAAGGAAGGACGGGGTCTGGCGCCCCCCCATCCTAAAATTTCACCAGCCGCCACGGTGTGGACGTGACATTTGTGAGACTTTGCAAGAGGACTAAGGGAAATCTGTGAGTCCAAATGCACATATAATTTAGTTCTGCAGCATATACAGTACCATACAAAAGTTTTAGGCAGGTGTGAAAAAAATGTGGTAAATTTAAGAAAGCTTTCAGAAGTGTAATAGTTTATTTTTATCAATTAACAAAATGAGTGGAAAAAAGTAAATGAACAGAAGAGAAATCCAAATCAAATCAATATTTGGTGTAATCACCCTTTGCCTTCAAAACATTATTCTTCTAGGTACACTTGCACAGTTTTTGAAGGAACTCAGGAGATAGGTTGTTCCAATCACCTTGGAGAACTAACCACAGATCTTCTGTGAATGTAAGCTGCCTCAATTCCCTCTGTCTGCCTGTATTTCTTAGCATTGAGGACACCATTGATCCCGACCATATCTCCAACTCCATTTGCAGAAATGCTGCCCCAAACTTGCAAGGAGCCTCCACCACCCTTTACTGTTCTCTGCAGACTCTCATTGTTTTACTGCTCTCCAGCCCTTCAGCGAATGAACTGCCTCCTGCTACAGCCAAATATTTAAAATGTTGACTTATCAGTCCAGAGCACCTGCTGCCATTTTTCTGGACCCCAATTCCTATGTTTTTATGCACAGTGGAGTCTCTTAGCCTTGTTTCCATGTCAGCGGTATGGCTTTTTGGCCGCAATTCTTCCATGAAGAACACTTCTGGACAGATTTTTTTGGACAGTAGATCATGTACCTGGGTCCCACTGGTTTCTGCCAGATCTTTGAGGATGGCACTGCTGGATATCTTCCGATGTCGAAGGGAAGTGTCTTTCATCTGCTGCATTAGGTTTCCTTGGCTGACCACTGCATCTACAGTCCTTAATGATACCCTATCAGTGATGTTCTCAATGCTGCAATATAGGCAGATACTTATTCATCATACCATACCACCAGGGAAGCGTGTGATTGGCACCCAAATTTATTCTGCAGCAGGACATGGACCCCAAATATACAACCAATGTCATTGAGAACTATTTTCAGTGTAAAGAAGAATAAGGAGTCATGGAAGTAATGATTTGGCCCCCACAGAGCCCTGATTTCAACATCGTAAAGTCTGTCTGGGAATACATGAAGAAGAATTTGAGGCAGCCTACATCCACAGAAGATCTGTGGTTAGTTCTCCAAGATGTTTGGAACAACCTACCTGCTGAGTTCCTTTAAAAACTGTGTGCAAGTGTACCTAGAAGAATTGATGTTGGTTTGAACCTAAAGGGTGGTCACACCAAATGTTGATCTGATTTAGATTTTTCTTCTCCGTTCACTTTTTATTTTGTAAATATATTCAAATATATGTTTTTGAAAACATTCTTACTTTGCAGAATTTCTTCACACCTGTCTAAATTTTTTGCACAATACTGTATATTTTTTAAGGGAAGACATAGTTCTACTTCCTTGCTCTTTATAAAGCCAGCTTTTCTTAAGGGATTAGCGTGCTTTCATTTAAAATGTTTTCCTACAATAAGCAGAAGATATGCAGTATTGCCAAATTTTAAATATATTTAGTTATCTTTTGTTACCATAAGTTCTTTCCTAATATTTCTTTTCCCTGCATCCTCTGGTGCTTCTTGCAGTATTAGTTAGGATGAACAATCTACTACAGAGGAAGACAAGGGGAGGGGTGAGATGTCAGACTGGCTTGTATTCACTATAGCCTCTGATCCTATCCCCCGCCTGAGTACACTGTCTGCCTGTACTGACACTGTAAGGAGAACCGGAGGGTGTAAATGCTACACTGGCCTCATTCTGGATGACCAGCTAGAAGAGCACCCCGCACCTCTGGCCACATGCGGTATTGCATGCACAGAGGCTTAATCCTGCTCGTTTTGCAAGACAGCACTCGCAAACCAAGTCAGGATTTTTTTTTTTTAAATGCTTGTATTGCGAAACGCTCGTTAACCACGTTACTCACATTCCAAGGTTTTACTGTACTTGGAAAAGCACTAATTAACATAAAGATTTCTTTTTTTTTGCAAAATGCTATAATTTTTAGATTTTTACAGTTACGTATGTGCACTAAGTAATAGAGAGAATGTGATAGTGATGAGAATATGGTGATGAGCACATGAATGAATTGCAGATCTCTAGCTTTTGGTGCTGGAATATCAGCACTGGTATCTTATAGAATTGTGAGGTTTTGGAGCAATGGTTCTTGGCATGAATATATTTAAAAATGGAAAAATAATGTTTTTTGGTCAATTTTATTTAATTTTTTCTTTTTTTTTTAAGCTGATGTTTTATATATTTTATTTTAAATTATTTTCAAAACAACATTCAATGCGGTCCCAGTCGATGCCTTTTACGGGAAAACGTGTCGGATGAAGCAGCATTCCTTGACGTCACCACGTAGCAGCCTGCTGGCTAATTCCATGGCTGTGTTACTTCCACTGTCTACTGTTTTATTGAATGTAAGTGCTAATTATTTTTAAATAAATGCATTGTTTGAATAGTACACTATGAAGCCTGTTCCTTCCATTATTCCACATATGTGAGACAACTGAGAGAAGGATGATCCGTGTATTTGGGAGATTTATCTAAACTGAACAGTCCGCTTGCTGGAGAGAAATATCATCTGGAGAAGTCAGAGGAGTGGATTACCCCTGGTTTGCCTGACATTTGTGTGAGTGCTTCAGATCTCTTGGGGTCCAACTTTTGTGGTAAGCGGCACTGATTATATGTGAGAAGGAGCAACTGATGAAACACTGCGTTTATCAATCACCTTGCACTTTGTGGAGCACCTGTTGGACCTGTTTTTTTTAAGTGTTATATTGTTTTTTTTATCATAAATAGTTTCTGTTTTTGTTAATGGAAACATATTGATTCTGGAATTTACTTATTTTGTATCACTTATATTGTTCACATGTGGGTTGCACACTTATTTTTATTTTATTAACATTCAATATATGACAATATTTTCAGAATATTGTCGATTTTCTATACAGAGTCAGCAATAGGCATTTTCTTTCTGGCAGGCTGTTTCTTAATGAGACATTCAGAGGGAGGGAGAGTCGAGGTGAGAAGCCACTGGTTTGACTTATTCATTTGTGTAAGTAAATTTTAATTTGATCTGCTGAGCACTTTAACCACTTACCTACCGGGCCACTTTTTTACATTTGGTGGTCACAAGCTAAAAACATTTTTTTTTCGCTAGAGAATTACTTAGAACCCCCAAACATTATATATATATTTTTCAAACACCCTAGAGAATAAAATGGCGATTGTTTCAATACTTTTTGTCACACGGTATTTGCGCAGTGGTCTTTCAAGCGCAATTTTTTTGGAACAATTTTACTTTTTTGAGTTAAAAAATAAGAGAACAGAAAAGTTAGCCCAATTTTTTTCCATATTGTGAAAGAGGATGTTACGCCGAGTAAATAGATACCATACATGACACGGTTGAAAATTGCGCGCACTCGCGGAATGGCGACAAAGTCCGGTATTTAAAAAGTTCCATAGGCGACGCTTTAAAAATTTTTAACGGTTACCAGGTTAGAGTTACAGAGGAGGTCTTTTGCTAGAATTATTGCACACACTCTGGCGATCGCGGCGATACCTCACATGTGTGGTTTGAACACCGTTTTCATATGTGGGCGCGACTTACGTATGCGTTTTCTTTGCTGCGCGAGCTCGCGGGACGGTGGCGATTTAAATCTTTTTTTTTTTTAATTTTATTTATTTATTTATTTTTAGCACTGTTCCTTCAAAAAAAAAAAATCTGATCACTTTTATTGCTATCACAAGGAATGTAAACATCCCTTGTGATAGTAATATATGGTGACAGGTACTCTTTTTGGAGGGCCGGGGGATCTAAAAGACCCCCCATCCCTCCTTTACACTTCACAGTATTCAGATCGCCAAAAACGGCGATTCTGAATACTGTCATTTTTTAAAAATTTGGCGCCGTTAGCCGCCGTGTAAACCGGAAGTGACGCTGTGACGTCGCTTCCGGAATTTGCCGAAGGAGACCCGTTTGGAGCCGATTACGGTGGGACGGGAGGCCGGAGAAGAGCGGCGGAAGGCGGGGTGTCCCCTCCCACCCCCTGGGGTAACGACCGAGCGGCTCCCGAGCCAGATCGGTCGTTACCCCTGGATAGCCGACCACCAGCTCTAAAAAATGATACCGGGACATGGCCTGCAGGTGCAGGCTATGTCCCGGTAGAGCCGCTCAAACCTGCCTATTTACGGCGCTGGTCGGGAAGTGGTTAAACATGGTTTTTGCAACAGGAGATAAGGCAATACAGGAAAATAATCTACAGCTCCACCTACTGGCTCAAAATAAAATGATATAATAATATGTAATATTTCATATTTGCATTTTTTTTTTTTATGCGCCTTCATGCATTTCCTGTGAGTAATGAAGTCATGTAAACTTTGCTGTCAGGTAAATAT
Source organism: Glandirana rugosa (assembly GCA_018402905.1). NCBI lineage: Eukaryota > Metazoa > Chordata > Amphibia > Anura > Ranidae > Glandirana > Glandirana rugosa. The sequence continues at coordinate 267,062 of BLSH010379909.1, forward strand.
AACAAATACAAAAGGTCCTGCACATGGTTCCGAATCCTTAAAAGAAAAAAATGGGATTCAGTTTTTTTAAAAAAAATCATAGTTACCTAGCTTTATGCAGCATCGGTCCCCCACTGGTTCTAACACTGACAGCCGAGCGATTGAACACTGCCGATCGCTCAGTTCTCACAGCTCTGTGAGCAGAGACTGACAGTCACTGCTCTCTGCTCTGCCCCCACATGCTCACGGAAGTGCTGGGCTGTAGAGGGGGTGGGAGTGGCCAGCTGAGAGGTTCCGGTTCAGGCATGTGGGCGGATCCCGACCATATGGTTGCGATCTTTCCCAAGCCTGGACAACTCTGTGACGTCAGCCGACAGCGGGCTTCAGCCCACTGTCTGCTGAAAATGGGTCACAGGGGTGCAAAACTGACTGCAATCCTGTGACCCACAGGAGAAGTACAGCCAAACAAGCTTTGGCTGTACTTCTCTATTAAAGCAGAACTAAACTGTATCTGAGCACCACAAATTGAAAACTCTATTTAATTACATGTTAATATTCAGAGCACACCATAGAAAAAAGCAGGTAAGTATGACATATTTGTTAGTTAAAAATATTTTTTACAATCACTTTAACCATAAGTATATAGATGCACACCAGTATACAAATAACACCAGCCGGGGCTTGCGGCACTGACAGCATGCACCCCCGCTGGAGGTCCGGCACTTACCAGGCTGTGGAGAGAGAGGATCCTCCTGTGTTTCCACTCTCCTCCACAGTGCGGGCAGTGGCGGCGGCGGACGGAGGTGTCTGACCAGCCTTCTTATTGGCAGGGAGGCACTGCAGTGTGAGAATAGCGAAAATTAATTTGCTATGGTCACACAATAGGGTGAGATCGTGGCGCACTCTCTGCACTCCGAGCCCATCTTTTTGAATACTATTAGAGCATCTGGCTCTAATCAGGTGCTTAAAAAAAACACCCCCTCCTGCCCTGCCTTGGAATCCATGTGTTCGGCGTCCTTAAAGGGGCCGGGCACATGGATAGGAGGCTGGCGGCAGGGATAGGGTGGGCGGCGCCCGTGCGCCCTTAATGCACGGGCCGCCACTGCATCCAATATATAAACAGATATTATCAGCAAAGGAACCAACATGGAGTCCTGGTGGAATTGTGCATATATACCCAGGAACACCTGGTTACAGTAATATTAAAGATACCTCCAGATGAATGTTGCAGCAAAGTTCAGCTGCCGGTGCCCCTGAGGATGATCGCTACACAGTATTCGCCTTGGTGTCAGAGACCTGAAGACAAGATCTGTGGTGATGGGAAGATCCTACAGCTGTTGTCCAACCAGCCTGGAATGCAGCTTCTCACTTGCGGAAAGCGTGGTGTGGCAGTGGAACTCAGATTCAGCTTATCTACTCTGTTACTTAGTCCCTAGTAGCTTCTAATCTGCCACACAACCAGACCTCTAACTACCTATGGGACATCAGATGCTTAACCTGGCTCTAAGCCTATGCAAGTTATTAAACCCTGAGATAAAACTAGCTATAGAATCTCACACCAGAAGGAACAGGGTTAAATAAAATAATGCAAGCTGCATATGAACTCTATTGTTATAAACAGGCTCACCTTCTAACATACAGCAAGGTGACCACTACACACACACACAGCATATCACAAACTTATTCATCTGGTATAGTGAGTGTGATATACAGCAGTTTAGTAAATTATAATAAATGGGAGCACTTACCAAGTAAATCTAATATACCTTCCTATCTATTTACTAATGCTGGTAGTATAAGAATAAAAATGGTTTAATGTTGATTGAGAGAGTTTAGTTCTGCTATAAAGTTTATAAATCAAAATGACATACAACCTTAACCACTTCAGATCCGTGCTATAGCCGAGTGACGGTTACAGCGCGGATCTACTTTGCCGGGACGCCGACAATTGGCATCCGCCCCTTTGCGCGCTCCCAATGCTCTCTCCCTGTGATCGGGATCAGTTAGATCTGTTATGTCCCTGCTAGTCCAGCCCCCACACAGTTAGAACATAGTGAGGGAACACATTTAACCCCTTGATCACCCCCTTAGTGTTAACCCCTTCCCTGCCAATGACTTTTATACAGTAACCAGTGGCTATTTTTAGATCGGATCGCTGTATAAATGTCCCAAAAAAGTGTCAAAAATGTCAGATCTGTCCGCCGCAATATCGCAGTCCCTAGAAAAATCGCAGCTCACCGCCATTACCAGTAAAAGAAAGAAATAAATAAAAACACCATAAATCCATTCCCATAGTTTATAGGTGCTATAACTTTTGCGAGGAAGAATATATATCGGCCTAAACTGATGAATACATTTATTTTTTTTGGACATGTATTATAGCAAAAAGTAAAAAATATTGTTCTTTTTTTCAAAATTGTTGCTTGTTTTTGTTTATAGCGAAACAAATAAAAAACACAGAGGTGATCAAATACCACCAAAAGAAAGCTCTATTTGTGGGAAAAAAAGGACGTCAATTTTGTTTGGGTACAACATCGCATGACCGCTCAATTGTCATTCAAAAAGTGATAGCACTGAAAACTGAAAATTGGTATGGCAGGAGGGGGGTTTAAGTGCCCAGTAAGCAAGTGGTTAATGAGTGCATGTCTTTATAATTAATAAACTTTTGAGAACTTGGAGCCAGTGTATTTGTTGCACTATGTGTGAGTGGACAGGAGCTTAGTTGAGCATTGGTGTTTCCCCAGATCCTGAATGCCATAGGGGTTAGCACAGGTTTTTTCTGTTTTTGTTCACTTCTCAAAAGTAAGTACTTTACTATATTATTTAAATGAAGCATTAAATAGCACTGGCAGTGACCTCAAAGAGAAAGGGGGGCTTTAAAGCAGGAGATCACTCTCTCAATCAACACTAATTATTTTTAATCCTTATGTTGTTAGCATTAGTAAATATATACGAAAGTATATCATATTCGCTTGTTTTAAACTTTTTTTTACATTTCTACAGTTACTTCTTGGTTTCCAGGCTTAGGCAAATAATGTCATACATCCCAGGAGTCTTCAGGAGGGGAGGAGGTGTTTTCTTAGTTAAGCACACCCTCTGCCTGCATGTCTGAGCTAAGGGCAGATGGATTTCAGGAAGTAAAGGTTACATTAATCATCTACCCTTACTTAAAGTGATATTAAAGGAGTTGTAAAGGCAGAAGGTTTTTTTATCTTAATGCATTCTATGCATTAAAGAGGAAGTAAACCCTGCTGTAAACCCTAATGGGTTTACTTCCTCTATGTTCCCCTGCAATGTAGAAGCTTAATAGGCTAGTATGCATTGCATACTAGCCTATTATGTGCCACTTACCTGCCATCGCCGCCCGCGCTGTCCCCACAGAAGGAAGTGTCCATCTTCGCCCCTCTTCCTTCCGGGGCCGTGAACTCCGGCGCTGTGAATGGCCGGAGTCACGTGACATCACTCCTGTGCATGTGTGCGGGAGCCGCCATTTGCGGCACGCTGTCAGTGAAGAAACGGCACAGAGGCCGTTTCTGCACTGCGCATGTGTCGAAGGACCTCGGCACATGCCAGTATAGCGTATATCTCCTAAACCGTACAGATTTAGGAGATATACAAGGAAGCTAGAGGTAAGCCTGATTACAGGCTTACCTGTAGTTTAAAGTGGTTGTCAAGAGTTGACAACCACTTTAAGATAAAAAACCTTCTGTGTGTAGCAGCCGCCCCAGCACCCCTTAATTACTTACCTGAGCCCCATCTCATTCCAATGATGTCCACGAATGTCTAAGCCATCCGGGACCCTCCTCCTGATTGGCTGAGACAGAGCAGCGCGCCATTGGCTACCACGGCTGTCAATCAAAGTCAGTGAGTCAATCAGTGGAGAGAGGGGGTGGGGTCGGGATGGGGCTCTGTGTCTGAATGGATACACGGAGCTCTGACTCAGCTCGGGTGCCCCCATAGATAGCTGCTGGCTGTGGGGGCATGCAATAGGAGGGAGGGGCCAGGAGCAGCAAAGAGGGACCTGAGAAGAGGAGGATTCTGGCTGCTTTGTGCAAAACCAACTACACAGAGGAGGTAAGTATAACATGTTTGTTATTTTTTTTTTTAAAAAACAAGACTTTACAATCATTTTAAAGGCTGTTTTATGTTAGAAAAAGTAACAAACATGTCATGCTTACCTGCTCTGTGCAGTGGTTTTTCACACAGCAGCCCCAGTCTTCCTCTTCTCTGGTCCCTCGTCGGCGCTCTTTGCCCCTCCTTCCTGCAGCGTGCCCGCATAGCAAGCAGTTTGCAATGGGGGCACCCAAGCAAGCTTGTTCAGGACCCACGGCTCTGCGTGTCCATTCACACACAGAGCCGCTCCCTCTCTCTCATCATTGCCTCACTGGCTGTGATTGACAGCAGCGGGTGCCAATGGCTACCACTGCTGTCTCAGCCAATGAGGAGGGGGAGTCCCTGGAGAGCCGAGGCTCTTGTGCATATCGCTGGAGGAAGATGGGGCTCAGGTAAGTATTGGGGGGGAGGGGGTTGCTACACAGAGGAGGGTTTTTTTACCCTAATGTATAGAATGCATGAAGGCAAAAAATCTTGGCCCTTTACAACCACTTTAATTTGGCCATGGACAGACATGCTAGGGGGGTGTTTTTCAAAGTGATTTCTCAACAAAATCAAGCATGTATCGGTGAGTTTTCTCTGATTATTATAAATGAATTATAAATTATTATTAAATAGTCTTTTTGGATTGTGGTGCGCAAATGCAGTGTATTTCCGTATCGAACAACCTACAATGTCTCATTTATCTCAGGGCCTTTATTGGTGAGATCTCTACTTTTGAGTTCCTGGATCTCCACACTTGCCATGGTCATTATAAGGTGTTCCCCTCTTCCACTCTTTATATTTTTATCTTTTATATTGAAAAAGCAAAGGAGTTCATGATCTTGTTTACTCCTGAACTGATTGAAACATGACAATCTGAACGGTGGATTACTTTAATGCCATTGCTGTTCATCATGATCTTGTTTATTCCTGATCTGATTATGACTGCTACTTGATTTACTTTACTGACCTCTTTGCCTCCCTGTCTGTACCTGTTGAAAAATTAAAATAAACAATGTTAGAAGATCTTGCTATTCAAGAAGCCAGGGACTGAGCCATCCCATCAGCCTTTCACTTTAAGTAATATATCACTTTTCGGAAGGCTAGTTGTTTAAGAATTATATTTGTGATTAATTTGAGATTTACTGTTGGGGTAAAGCTCAGAATAATGGTAGATTAATAATTACATTTTTGGGATCAATAATGTATGTTTTTGATGTGATGTTGGCATCATAGTTACCCAAAACATATTGACCATGGACAGATGTGTGATTTCTGTATGCAGAATGTATGCGCAAATGTGTGTCTGTGTGTGTGTAGGTAGGTGAAGTATGTGTTCTGAGTATAACGTTTTGCCTGTAGTTGGTAAATGAGGAATATTGATTTTTTTCTTACATAAAAGTGCACTTATCCTTTAAGGTAAACCATTTACTAATGCATACTTTAGCTCAATGGGGATCACCTTCCCTGGGAAAAAGGCAGTCCAAACGGCAGGTTTTCTTAAAAGCTGACTTGTGGCCAATTTTATTTTAATAGGATGCATGAAAATCAAACAAACAAAACAGAAAATAAATCCTTGCCGTCCAGGCTCTTACTAAACATCTTCAGTTTTCCTAACTGAGCGGTGAAGGGCTTCTCCCAGTTACCCACAAAACAAAGACAATGCAAACCTTTTGTTTCAGTCATAAAGCAAACTTCAGTTCATCAGCTCACTCAGGCTTGATGGCTCCTGATACCCAGGCCAGAGCAAACTTTTTCTCTACTCCTGCTAATTTATATCAACTGTTGGTGGACACAAGTGGACACAAAATCTGGTCCGGAACCAACCCTGCTAAGGTGGCTGGCAACACCTCAACCGGATTTTGCCTTAGTTCACTGAAAATTAATGCATACGAGCTGAAAGATAACGTCCATCGATCACCTCGCCTTTCATAATGTCACAATACTTAGCAGATATTTTTATTTGCAGGTACATGAACATATAAACAAGCCTGCTATCATGCAAAGTGTAATCACTGCTCTGCCAGCTTTGGTAAGAGGCTTACTTTTTACTGCCGTGCTGTGAGTCCTCTATGTGACATTTTATTTAAAAAAATGGAAGCAGCAACCTTGATGCACCAAGGTCAGTCTGCAGCTGAACTGTTTTGGTAGGTAGATATGAAAAGTCAAATTTGAAATACCCTGACTGTTTTTCAGGTACATAATATGACATTGAAGTAAGACAGCGAACAAACACTTCACTTCCAGTGCAATTGGTACCAAAAGGAAATGGAAGAAGCATGCTGCATATCTCAATGTTTATGAGGGAAGAAGTAAAGAAGAATCCTGCTGCCCGCCACCATTTGTCTATCACAAATTTGTGCACTCTAGGTCTCCATGACAGTAGAAGGAGGTTGCAGCACTTATTTAACCTACATCTAATATAAATGGGTCAAATGTCAAATGAAAAATGAACAAAGCATATCCTTCTACTTGCCTCAATCTAAAGCACTTAGTGTGTCTGCTCTCTCATTCCTCAGCTATCTGCATGAGTCACTTCTAACAGTCTATGTCAGGGATATGCAATTAGTGGACCTTCAGATGTTGCAGAATTACAAGTCCCATGAGGCATAGCAAGACTCTGACAGCCAGAAGCATGACACCCGGGGCAGAGGCATGATGGGACTTGTAGTTTTGCAACAGCTGGAGGTCCACTAATTGCTTGACCCTGGTCTATGTCAATACAAGACAACCATGGTAGATGCCCCATTCCCTTCCAGCCCACAACAGGTAAATGACAGCCTCAGCTGGTCATGTTTTCCTATGTTCTGTGTAGGGGGGGGGGGGGGTGTCCATTCCTTCCACTTAGGTCTCACTTAGGTTACACATAGCTCTCCTCTCTGTACTGTGTATTGTGTTACATCAGATCTCCGCTCCCTGCCTTCTGAACTCATAAATGCTTGGTTTCTGGACTTTGAATATCTGTAGTGAAGAGATGGTTGCACATAAACATGTACAACATAGGCAGGAGGATCTGCTTCATCTCTGTGTATCACCTCAGGCTAGTCACTTCAGTAGGTATATGTAAGGGTTTACAACCACTTTAAGTCCCAAAAGGGTCCCCTGTGCAGCTTCGCAGTCTGCACAAAACACATGTAAAAAAAAAAAAGTTAGAAAATGTACTTACAGTGCCTTGCGAAAGTATTCGGCCCCCTTTGAACTTTGCGACCTTTTGCCACATTTCAGGCTTCAAACATAAAGATATAAAACTGTAATTTTTTGTGAAGAATCAACAAGTGGGACAACATCATGAAGTGGAACAAAATTTATTGGATATTTCAAACTTTTTTAACAAATAAAAAACTGAAAAATTGGGCGTGCAAAATTATTCAGCCCCTTTACTTTCAGTACAGCAAACTCTCTCCAGAAGTTCAGTGAGGATCTCTGAATGATCCAATGTTGACCTCAATGACTAATGATGATAAATAGAATCCACCTGTGTGTAATCAAGTCTCCGTATAAATTCACCTGCACTGTGATAGTCTCAGAGGTCCGTTTAAAGCGCAGAGAGCATCATGAAGAACAAGGAACACACCAGGCAGGTCCGAGATACTGTTGTGGAAAAGTTTAAAGCCGGATTTGGATACAAAATGATTTCCCAAGCTTTAAACATCCCAAGGAGCACTGTGCAAGCGATAATATTGAAATGGAAGGAGTATCAGACCACTGCAAATCTACCAAGACCTGGCCGTCCCTCTAAACTTTCAGCTCATACAAGGAGAAGACTGATCAGAGATGCAGCCAAGAGGCCCATGATCACTCTGGATGAACTGCAGAGATCTACTGCTGAGGTGGGAGACTCTGTCCATAGGACAACAATCAGTTGTATACTGCACAAATCTGGCCTTTATGGAAGAGTGGCAAGAAGAAAGCCATTTCTTAAAGACATCCATAAAAGTGTCGTTTAAAGTTTGCCACAAGCCACCTGGGAGACACACCAAACATGTGGAAGAAGGTGCTCTGGTCAGATGAAACCAAAATCCAACTTTTTGGCAACAATGCAAAACGTTATGTTTGGCATAAAAGCAACACAGCTCATCACCCTGAACACACCATCCCCACTGTCAAACATGGTGGTGGCAGCATCATGGTTTGGGCCTGCTTTTCTTCAGCAGGGACAGGGAAGATGGTTAAAATTGATGGGAAGATGGATGGAGCCAAATACAGGACCATTCTGGAAGGAAACCTGATGGAGTCTGCAAAAGACCTGAGACTGGGACGGAGATTTGTCTTCCAACAAGACAATGATCCAAAACATAAAGCAAAATCTACAATGGAATGGTTCACAAATAAACATATCCAGGTGTTAGAATGGCCAAGTCAAAGTCCAGACCTGAATCCAATCGAGAATCTGTGAAAAGAACTGAAAACTGCTGTTCACAAACGCTCTCCATTCAACCTCACTGAGCTCGAGCTGTTTTGCAAGGAGGAATGGGCAAAAATTTCAGTCTCTCGATGTGTAAAACTGATAGAGACTTCCCCAAGCGACTTACAGATGTAATCGCAGCAAAAGGTGGCGCTACAAACTATTAACTTAAGGGGGCTGAATAATTTTGCACGCCCAATTTTTCAGTTTTGTATTTGTTAAAAAAGTTTGAAATATCCAATAAATTTCGTTCCACTTCATGATTGTGTCCCACTTGTTGATTCTTCACGAAAAATTACAGTTTTATATCTTCATGTTTGAAGCCTGAAATGTGGCAAAAGGTTGCAAAGTTCAAAGGGGGCCGAATACTTTCGCAAGGCACTGTACCTTACCCCAGCTTCTGCCCTGGAGAGGGTAATATCAAAACTCTTCCAGCAAGATCCTGGGAGAGCTCCAGTATAAGAGGAGCATGCAGGATTTGGGATATTCATAATTCCAAGGACGTCTGAAGAAGTTTCATGATATTTATAGGCATTACAAACTACAGCTGCAATATAGTAAGTATCTTTTATAACAGTTTTTTTTTTTACATGTGTTTTGTTTTTACAGCATTAATGTAAAGATTTTACATGGGGAGGCAGCATTGTGTATTAAACAGCTTGCATTTCAGTGCAAGGCCCACCAGGTCTCTGGCCAAAAACAGCTTTTGGCTATTTGCACTGTAAAATTAAATGAGGACCAAAGAATAGTTTTATGTAATATTCTTACTTTCATTATCCCTGTACAGCACATTCAGCACTGAACACCCAAGGCTGAACAGTCCTGTCTGAAGTACACAAATCAAAGCAGGTCGCTTGCATGGCAGCTTGTCCATTCCCAAAACATCTTGCAATCTTTTCAATGAATGCCATTCTCTCATTAGAGAATTTGATATCACAACATTTATCAGCACCTCCTCCAATCACAGAAAGCCTTGCATTCTTTGCAAGTTTGACAGGTGCTTTGGGAATGGACGAGATGTGGAACTGCAAGTTACAGTACCGGACATTCAGCACTGACTGTATTGTATGGAGAGAATGAAAGTATTAATATCACAAAATGTAGTCAGGCTGCATATTGCACTCACTTCATTAGTGTTCATTTAGACTACCAGGGATTTCATCACGTTGGAGGGATTTCCTCTCTCTGTTGCTTCCTGTTTTGGGACAGGAAGTGAAAGGAAATCTCCTCAATGAGACACAGATTGCAAAAAAATAAAATAAAAAAAAAACTGACATAGAAGCAAGTTCTGACTTGCTTCTGTGTTGCTCAAGTTGTTGCTTTGAACTGCTTTTGAGTTGCTACTTTGACTTTTTTACCCTACATGAAAAGCATTGTGAGAAATAAATGTAATTATTGTTATATGACTTGTAAAGGGCTGATAAATAGGTTGCAGACGTATAACAACTGTAGAGTTCTTTCCTGCCTTTGTTCTTTAGACCTATTGATCCATAAAACTGATCACCAGCAGCTAGCAACTTGCTTTGGAACTGATACAACAATCAATACTGTGCACAGGCTGACTCATGGAGTTGAGCTCAGTCTTTACAGAGCCACACAACTACTCACAGTAAATTGCTTGCCCACGCAGGCACCAATAACTGCTTTCTGGCTTTTCAGAACGCCCTGTTGTAGAACTATTACAGAAGATTTTCTATGGAGTTCAGAGTGATGACAGTGTGTGTAATTGCTCTTTAATTGAACTGTTACTTTACTATGATGCTGATGGCTGGTGAGTTTGCTTCCGAACATTTAATTGGGAGAACAAGAAGGCTACAGCCCTTTTGCTGGAGGGTAGATCTGACTCAGATTGATGATGAAGGAGCCAAGCTTAATGGAGCTACATTTTCCAAAGCTGAAATGCCACTGAGTCAAGGCAACGTATGGAAACCATGAGCCATGAATTCCCAGCTGACCTGTATCTGAAAATACCCGTTTCCTGGCTATCTGTGTCCTAAATACTTTCTGGCCAGATTCTCACTTCCCCATTGCAGCTCACAGTAAAGCACATAACATGCAGTGCAACGCCATTCATTATGGATGCACCTACGTTATATCTAACGCACAGCGGTGCTCTATAATGTGTAGTGTTACAAGAAGAATCAGATTTGATTTTAAACACATTTGGCAGTTTGTTTTTTTCTAAACCAATCCCATCCAGTCCACTGCTGTAATCCCCTTTCCAATACTTTCTTTTTTTTTGTAGTGGAAATTGGTGCCCATAATTAAAAAACACCCTTGCAAGCACCAGAAGTTTGGGTTTTAGAAAAAAAATATATATATATTCTTCCCTACTGCATCTGTACCCCGCCACTTCTAAGACTGAGAACTGAGTCATCAAAGTGTAACTCCACTGTTGTTGAGAAAAAAACACCCCTCTGGGTGATCTATGTACAATGCAAGGATTATAACAACCTTTGTTGCAGATTCTTACCTTTTGTTATTCTGAAGAAATCACTGTTTGTTCTTCTGTGCCTCTATGCTGAGTGAGTTTAATGGGAGTGGTTTCCTAATTATCAATCAGCTGTGCAGCTGCAGGACATGCTGCTGCGTCTGCATCCCTTTAGTGTCCTTTCACACAAGCGGAGCCCGTTTTTGATCCCCGCTGAGCCGCTAGATGACAGGACCGTCTCTGCACTCCGTGCAGAAACTGACCTGTCAGAGCTCTGCTCTACTCTATAGGGGATCGGATGAACACGGACCGTCTGTCTGTGTTCATCCGATCCGATCCACCAGACGGATGGAAAATAGGGTTTCCATCCGTCTGTGCTTAGCGGATCGGATGTCAGCGGACATGTCACCGCTGACATCTGTCGCTCCATAGAGGACAATGGATCGTCCATTCAGGTCAGCCTGAAAAACTGACAGGCGGACCTGAACGGTCCATCCGTGTGAAAAGGGCCTTAGACATGTTCCTATTGGAAGTATCTCACTCAAAAGGACATTTCTCTTATGTTCACTGACAGACGCAGCCCTCTTTGACAGGTGGGTTATATGCACATCCTACTAGGAGTTAACTAGGCAAAAAGAAAGAAAGCAAGCTGGCCCCTCCCAGGGGGCCGTCCTCTCTCTCCCATATAACCCCCCTGCTCTGCTTAGTATATCAGTTTTAAAATGCCTAGTGCAAGGAGTTGACCTGGCTCCCTTATGGGACCTGCGGTTTTTATTTTTTGCTACCGCTTTCTTATTTTTTTCAAGCTATCTGATGAAGACTGCTATCAAGAAGCCGGCTGGGGCATAGAGGATAATTAGAATCCTGCACTTTCCCCAGCACGGCCGACCGATGCGAGCTAGTCCTATGCTGTGGCGGGACCTGCCGCATCGTGCACATTCTGTGCGGGTGGCCAGTGGGTGACCCCCACTTACGCCCGGTGACCGGACTCAGTGCCTGTTCAGGGGCTTTGGCCTGCAGCATCCCTTTCCGGATGGGGAGGAAGGTCTGCGACCGGGTGGCTACCCGCTACGCCCGTCGGAGTGGTGAGTGACCCCCTCTTCCCCCCTAGGGGTGCGGAGGGAGGGTGCTGGGCGTACTTTAGCGATTTTCTGGCCGGCCAGTGGAGGGTGGTCGCTGGGCTAGTGTCCTCGCCCCCTCCCTCACCTCCCCCCGCTCCGCACCCCGTTTAAATCCGCATCTGTGCGTTTGTTTTTTTTTGTTATTATTACTGCCATGCGGCGATCAGCCGCCATTTTGCCGTAGCCGCGGCCATTTTACTGAGGGTTTCCCTCTAGTGCCAGCGGCGGCAATTTTGCTGTAGTCGCGGTCTGCACACAGGCTTTGGCCTCTTCTGGATGATCTCGGCGGCCATATTGGATGTCCCTGGAGCAGTGTAAAACGTGCTGCTGCCGTTTTACTTTCCTTTTCGCTTGGGACAGCGTGGCTGACTGCTGACGGCGGACCTTTATGCACTCCTGCTGGGAGCAGTTTCTGTGGGCACAAAACAGCAAGTATAGCTGGGCTCTCCCTGGGGTGTGGTAGCGGTGGGTGCAGTCCTCCTGGGGTCTCCCTGGCGTTCTGTGGGGTGGCGGTGGGGCTGCTTGGTGGGGGTGTCAGATCATTTTTTTCTAAATTTGACTGTCAGTTTCGGTGGTGCGATGGCAGATGATCCTGCAGGCCCTTTGGAAGAGGAGTCAGTGGCAGCGCAGCCTGCGCTGGGGGCCCTGGTGTCCCTGGTACAGCTGGAGGCAGTGTTTGGGGAATTTCTTCCCCGGGTGGGGCCGAGCAACGCTCTGGGGGCCCCTAAAAAACGCCCGCCTCCCCCTTGTTCCTCAGGGGACAAATCCAAACCGGAAATGGCTTTGGGGGTCACAGGGACCCCCGTGGAACTCTCAGAGGGTGAGCTAATACCCTCGGACAATGAAAAGGACCAGGGGGCCTCAGTTGCACGCGAAAAAGCACTGGTGGCCGCACTGATTTTTAATATCCGTGCGTCCTTGCGACTGGACCAGGCAGGGGAGTCGCAAGCATCCGCATATGTTTGCGGGTCTGCTAGGCCACCTAGGTCGCCTAAGGCTTATCCTTATGATACATTTTTTGACCACCTGGTCTATCAGGAATGGCAGCGTCTGCAGAATTCCTTCGCCCTACCTAAACGGTTCGCTATACACTATCCCTTTGAACAAGGCAGCGACCATTCCGTTGGAAGGGTCCCCCTCGTTTAAGGACCCAGCCGATAGGCGGACGGAGGCAGTGTCCAAGGCACTTTTCCTTTTGGCAGGATCAGCCATGCGGCCGGCCCTGGCATCTGCCATGGCGGCGCAATATCTGTCTGAATGTATGGCAGAGCTGCAGAATGATTTGGACTGCGACAGGATGCTGGAAGCATCGCAGAAGGCAGACCATTTGTTTCAGGGTATTCGGTACCTGTGTGATGCAGCTCTGGACCTGCTTCCCATGTTGTCTAAGATGTCTGTTTTTTGCAGTCATTATCAGACGAGTTCTTTGGTTACGTTCGTGGTCGGATGACCACGCGTCTAAAAAAGGTCTTGCTGATCTTGCCTTTCAGGGTTGTTGTCTCTTTGGGCCACAGTTGGATGAAATCATCAAGGATTTCACTGGGGGGAAGAGTACTTTCCTTCTGGAGCCCAGGCGGTGGGAGCTCCTGTTTCTTCGTGTCAGAAGAGGTTTTTTTGTGCCCCTGGCGCAGCGGGCAAGGGGTCGAGGCCCGGCAAGCCTGCCGCAGGGGCCGGGAAGTGTCCCTGGCAGTGCAAGAACGAAAAAACAGAGGACAAGCCCTCCTCTGCATGATGGGTTGCCCCCACCCGACCTTCTTCTGGGGTTCGCAGACAGGTGGACTGCCCTCATTTCCGACTGTTAGGTGCAGGAAGTGGTGTCCTCCGGGTACAGAATAGAGTTCAGCACTCTACCCCCAGACAGGTTCTTCCCATCGAACTTGAGACTCCCTCAGGGGCGTCGGGAGGCCCTCTTAAGGGCTGTTCAGGCACTCTCCGACCAGGGGGTGATTGTGCCAGTACCTCAGTTGGAGAGGTTTCACGGTTTCTACTCGAACCTATTCGTGGTCCCCAAAAAAAGGGGGAGGGGTCAGGCCAGTTCTGGACCTAAAGGCATTAAACCACTTCATGGCGTCCCTGGATATCAGGGACGCGTATCTCCACGTGCCCATTTGTCTCCGGCACCATCGCTTTCTGTGCTTTGCGGTGGGAGATCTTCACTACCAATTTGTGGCACTTCCCTTCGGTCTGGCCTCAGCACCTCGAGTGTTCACCAAGCTGGTGGCCCCGGTGCTGGTGCTACTGAGGCAGAGGGGCATTGCGGTGGTAGCATACCTCGACGACCTGCTCTTGGGAGCGGAGTCTGCTTCGGCTCTGGAGGAGAATGTGGCTATCACCATGACCTCGTTAAAGGACTTCGGCTGGCTAATCAATCTGCAGAGGTCTACGGTGTCGCCGTCCTGGAATATCTGGGTCTGATTCTGGACACGGAGCAAGCAAATGTGTTCCTACCTCCGGCCAAGTTACTGACACTGCAAGCAGCGGTGCGAACCCTGCTGTCATGCCGGTGGTCTTGCTTATGGTTTTGTATGCGGGTGTTGGGGCTCATGGTTTCAGCCTTCGAGGCGGTACCCTACGCCCAGAGTCACACTCGGCTCCTTAAGCGAGCGATTCTGTCTCGGTGGGACAAGTTCCCACTGTCCCTAGACCAATTGATCAGATTGGATTCTCAGACCAGAGGGTCGTTGACATGGTGGCTTCAGGCCCCGGCTTTAACGTTGGGGAAGTCTTTTCTTCCCCTGAATTGGTCGATAGTCACGACGGACGCCAGCCTATCGGGCTGGGGGGGATCCTGGGGCAGTTGTCTGCGCAGGGCCGCTGGTCAGTGTAGGAATCTCGCCTTCCGATCAATGTGCTGGAGCTGAGGGTGATCAGGCTCTGTCTCGCCCACTGGATGGAAAGGTTGCACGACCTCCTTGTTCGGGATCAGTCAGACAATGCCACGGCAGTGGCATATGTGAATCATCAGGGCGGAACGTGGAGCTCGGCAGCAGCTGCGGAAGCGGCTCTCATTCTGCGCTGGGCAGAACTTTACGTGCCGGCGATCTCCGCCATCTACATTCCGGGTGTAGAGAATTGGCAGGCGGACTTCCTCAGTCGCCAGACGCTGGATCAGGGGGAATGGTCCCTCCATCCAGAAGTGTTCAGCCAGATTTGCCACAAGTGGGGCACGCCAGATGTGGACCTCATGGCGTCTCGGTTCAACCACAAAGTAAAACCTTTTGTGTGCGGGACGAGGGACCCGTTGGCGGTCGCCACGGATGCGCTGGTAGCGCCTTGGGGTTGGTATCGTCTTCTGTATGCCTATCCTCCCATCAAGCTTCTACCGCGGCTACTGTGCAGGGTGGAAGCGGAGGGGATTCCGATGATCCTGGTGGCTCCGAATTGGCCTCGGCGTCCGTGGTACGCCGACGTGGTGCGAATGGTGGAAGATGTTCCCTGGCGCCTTCCGCTGCACGAAGATCTGTTGTCTCAGGGACCCATCTTGCACCCTGCTTTACCCTCGCTGGCTTTGACGGCTTGGCTATTGAGTCCCAGGTGTTGAGGGATAGGGGTGTCTCTGACTCCGTGATCCCTACCATGCTGAAAGCGCGCAAGTGTACTTCACGCAAGATGTATCATCGCACCTGGAAGGCCTATATTGCTTGGTATTAGGCGGGGGGTTGGAACCCCCGCTCTTACATTGTGTCCAGGGTCCTGGCCTTTTTGCAGCAGGGCCTGGATAAAAAATTTGCCTTGAGTACTCTCAAGGGTCAGATTTCGGCTCTTGCGATTTTTTTCAGCGACCTTTGGCGTCACATTCGTTGATTCGTACATTTGTACAAGGTGTGCGCCATGTGGCTCCTCAGGTATGGCCGCCTATGGCACCGTGGGATTTGAATTTGGTGCTTTCTGTGCTGCAGAAGCCACCATATGAGAAGATCAGGGATATTCCCTTACAATTGCTGTCGCAGAAAGTGGCTTTCTAGGTGGCCATTACATCCGCTAGGCGGGTGTCCGAGTTGGCAGCGTTGTCCTGCAAGTCTCCTTACTTGGTCCTTCACAAGGACAAGGCAGTCTTGTGCCCGTCTCCTTCGTTTTTATTGAAGGTGGTTTCTTCTTTTCACATTAATGAAGATATTGTTCTTCCTTCGTTGTGTCCGCATCCTTCACATCCTAAGGAATTTGAGTTACATTCATTGGAAGTCGTGAGGGCTTTGCGGGTGTATTTGGCGGCTACAGACCCTTTTCGGAAGTCTGACGCGTTGTTTGTACTGACGGACGGTCCGCGCAAAGGATTGGCGGCCTCATCGGCTACTGTTTCCCGTTGGATCAGACAGACCGTGACTCATGCGTATTCTGTTCGGGGAAAGGTACCCCCTTTTCCAGTCACGGCTCATTCCACCAGGGCTATTAGCACTTCCTGGCCTTTCAGACACCAGGCTTCCGTGTCACAGGTGTGCAAGGCGGCTACTTGGGCCTCGGTGTACACATTTTAGTAAATTTTATAAAGTTGATGTTTCAGCATCTTCGGATGCTGCTTTTGGCCGTAAAGTTTTACAGGGGGCAGTGTAGGTGCGGCTGGCACCTCCTGAGAGGTTTCTGTTGGGTACAGTTGTTGTCGTTTACCCACCCCTCTTTTATGACACAGCTTTGGGACATCCCCACAGGTCAAAGAGGGCTGCGTCTGTCAGTGAACGTAAGAGAAAAGGGGATTTTATTAAAACTTACCGTAAAATCCTTTTCTCTGAGTTCACTGACAGACGCAGCACCCACCCCTCTGCGTTAT
>BLSH010379909.1:307883-318980 GCA_018402905.1 Glandirana rugosa
CGAGTGTTGACGTTGCGAGTGGACTAATGATGGTAACACTCATCCAAAAAAAACTAAGTGCAGTAGTAGAGTAAAACATCATTTATTAAAACTGGTAAAAAAAAACCTACTCACAATGGTAGTAATCAGGTGAGCGTTGCAGTTGTGAGCCACTGCTAGCTGTGTGGGAGTCCTGGAGGATGTGCTCCTGGGATGGGGATGGAACTGCCTGGTGGTGGTGCGGTGGGAAGGAAGTGTCGGTGGCTCCCGGCGTCTCCTTCTCCTAGCCACTGATGGAAGATCCGATCGTTCCAATCCGTTCGTTCCCAGCAGAGCAGTCTGTCTCCTCTCGTCCAGTAAACAGCAGGGAAGTGTGTGATTCGGCGACGTGTTGCGGGGCTCCGCCCCTTCTTCAGGCCGTGTAGTAGCCATGTTGGAACAGGGAGAATTTATGGGCAATAAGGTGGGAGGAGTATGGTCTGGATACACGCCTCCTCCTAGGTGTTTTTAACCCTGTACGAACGTGCGGATGGCTGATGGTAATAAAACAATCCCGTATAACAGTGGTGGACAGCTGGCTAACCACTGTTATACGGGACTGTTTTATTACCATCAGCTGGATGAGAGGAGACAGACTGCTCTGCTGGGAACGAACGGATTGGAACGATCGGATCTTCCATCAGTGGCTAGGAGAAGGAGACGCCGGGAGCCACCAACGCTTCCTTCCCACCGCACCACCACCAGGCGGTTCCATCCCCATCCCAGGAGCACATCCTCCAGGACTTCCTCACAGCTAGCAGTGGCTCACAACTGCAACGCTCACCTGATTACTACCATTGTGAGTAGGTTTTTTTTTACCAGTTTTAATAAATGATGTTTTACTCTACTACTGCACTTAGAGGCACACTTTTTGTTCTTTGTTGTTTACCATAGAAGCTCGGTTACTTCCCAGAGGTGCAGCCATGCCAGTGCTTCAGAAACAGTTTACCAACAACGCCTTTTCATTGTTTACATCTTCATCACCCCATATGTAGACTCTCTGATCTCCTGATCATACATTACCCTAGGTACATAGGGAGAGCCCACCCAACTAACTCGAGGACTGCGCTGCAAACATACTGTTTGTTCCATTTTGGGAGACTCTACACTGTAAATCCAGGTAAAGGGTTGTTGGGGCTTGTCTAATGTTTCCTGGGCCAGTAGGTCCTCAATAGGGTCTCTAACAAGGCAAGGAGGGGAAGCAAATTGCGCCCTCATCGCGTGCCGCAATTGAAAGTAGCGGAATAGCATCCAGCCAGGTAAATAAAGTTTTGCCCGAAGGTCAGGGAAGGACAGAAGGGAGCCAGCTACCACTATATCACTCAATAGTTTGATCCCGTATTGGGCCCATACCTGCGGGTCAGGGATTGAGCGGAAGTGGGCCAGGTTCAGGTTACCCCACAGCGGAGTAACCAGAGACCAATGATTGGGCTTACGGAGCCTGGCCCTGGCTACCACCCAGCACTTAAGAGTGGCCCTAGTGGGACCTGGTAAGTAAGGATAGGCCCTGGGAACCCGATAGACCAAGTTCCCCAACTCCGGCAGGGATCCCAGGATAGCCGCCTCAAGACATATCGCAGCACTGGCCCATGTAAGAGTATACCACCATCTTACCGTAACTAAAACGGCCGCCCAGAAGTACACCCTTAGATGCGGTAATGTTAGTCCCCCACACCTGGTGGACAGCTCCCCCCCCAGATGAAGGTTCCCATACACTGATCCACCTCTTTGAAGAGGGAGTTGGGCATCCAACAGTTCCGGAAGATCATCTTCAGAAGGTTAATGCGGCCTAGGCGATTCAATGGCAGGGGGGCCCATGAGGCACACCTGACCCTTTACTGAGTCAGTAATGGGGATACATTCAACTCCAGGAAGCACATCGGGTTCCTGGCGGACCTGGATGCCCAAATAACGGAATTGTTCCACCCAGTTGAGCTGTGTTACCTGGGCCGCAGTACGTGCTTCGGGGTCCAAGGGAAATAGGATAGATTTATCCCAATTCATCCGGATTCCTGAATATCGGCCAAATTCAGTGAATATGGCAAGGGCCGCCTGCAAAGAGGAGTTTGCGTCTTGAAGGTATAATAGATCATCATCCGCATAAAGCAAAATTTTCTCTTCTATAGGCCCCACCTTCAACCCTTTAACTCTGTCAGTCCCTCTGATTAGGATCCCCAGGGGTTCTAAAGCAAGGGCAAAAAGATATGGGGATAGGGGGCACCCCTGGCAAGTACCCCTTTGAAGTGGAAACGGCCCTGACAATTGGTCATTGGTACATATCCGAGCTTGTGGAGCCCTATAAAGCATCTGCACCCACTGAATAAATCGAGGCCCAAGACCGCAACTTTCCAGCACCTCCCACAAGTATCCCCACTCCACTGAGTCAAACGCCTTCTCGTCATCTAGGGAGGAGATGACTCTTTGACCACTGTTCTCATGGGAGATGGAAAGGTTGAGAAAGAGGCAGCGGAGGTTGATATCGGTGGCCCTTCCGGGCATGAATCCTGTTTGGTCGGTATGGATAATGTCCTCAAGGACTTTAGAGAGGCGATATGCTAAGATTTTGGCCAGGATCTTCGCATCCACATTAGGAAGCAATATTGGCCTATATGAGGAGCATTCCTCCGGGTTCTTTCCCGGTTTGGGCACCAAAACCACCACCGCTTCAGACATAGAATCCGGAAGAGTTTCCGAGCTAAAGAATCCTTCCAATAGGGTCGTAAAGCAGGGAGCCAAGAGGTCCACCTGTTGCGAGTAGAACTCTGCAGGAAACCCATCCGGCCCAGGGGTTTTACCTGGTTTGAGTTGTGTGATCGCCAACTGAACTTCCTCTAGGATGAGATCCCTGTCTAGAATAATACTGGTCTCAACATCAAGGATAGGAAAGGATACTCTGTCCAGGTAAGTGTGAAGGTCTGAAATGCTGTAATCAACGCTGGATGAGTACAGGATTCTATAATAATGAAAAAATCTGTCATTAATGTCTCTTGGGGATCTCAACAGGGTCCCTGAAGGATCCCTAATACCACTGATATGTGTCATGCTATACTGACCCTTGGTCAGCCAAGCCAACAGCCTGCCGTTTTTATTGCCATATTCGAAGATAGGTTGAGCTGTATTTATTCGGGACTTTCCCGTCATGTCTACCCGGAGTAGGGACACCTGCCTGAGAGCAGACTGCCATTCCCCGTAAGTGACCTTGTTAGGGTTCGCTATGTGCGCTGCCTCTGTCCTGTTAACCTCCTTCTCCAAGTCATCTAAGGACTGTGTAGACTTCTTATGTACAGCAGTAATACGGCCTATATATTCCCCCCTCTTCCAGGCCTTAAAGGCATCCCAGGCCACCGTGGTTCAGGTGGAATCTGCATTAGTATGCCAATAATGTGTGAGGCCCTCTTGAGCTCCCTCCTAAACACCCGGATCCTCAATCCACAACCTGGACAGCCTCCACAATCGCTCACCCGGCGAGCTCAGATCTAAGTTAACCCTCACCGGAGCATAGTCCGAAATCCCTCTAGGAAGAATGGTCACCTCCGACACTTTATGGACCATGGTCTGGGAGGCAAAAATCATATTGATCCATGAGAGTGTTTTAGAAGATGCCGAGTGGATGTGAGATGTCAGATGGTATGTGTCCGCCCAGTGCACCCAACGAGGTGTCCACCGTGAGGCAGGGGAGGATCTATCCAGGCCCAGGGAGAGGGTCATGTTGGAGTATCCCAGCAGAAGTATATCCTCTACCCCACAGGTGTCAAACTGGCGGCCCTCCAGCTGTTGCCGAACTACAAATCCCATGAGGCATTGCAAGGCTGACAATTACAAGTATGACTCCCACAGGCAGAGGTATGATGGGACTTGTAGTTTTGCAACAGCTGGAGGGCCGCCAGTTTGACACCCCTGCTCTACCCCATAGGTAAGAGCCAGCTGCATGATTTCCCCTAGTAAGGAGGCACTCGCCGGGGGGGGGGCACGTACACACCCATCGACACCATCGGGAAGCCAGATATCAGCACGTTAAGGATAACAAATCTCCCTTCAGGATCACTCCTGATATCCAGTAACTGGAATGGAAGGGTACAGTGTATGAGAACACTGACTCACTTGGCGTAGTTGGAAAATGTAGAGTGATAGTGCATTCCCACCCATGCGGGTCTGAGTCCCAGAGTGCTAGATCCCAAGAGGTGTGTCTCCTGCAATATGCATATCTGCAGATTGTACTTCTTGAGATAGTTAAAAACCAGAGCCCTCTTAACCCTTGAGTTGAGGCCTTGCATATTCCAGGAAACAGCAGTAACCTTAGGCATTATACCATAAGAGAAATAATATAAGGATATTGACATCTGCACACATGCATACCCGTACAAACTCAATCGTCAGAGAACCAAACATCATGCTGAACCATGTACTGTATAAATCTTGAAGTCCATGCTATATAGGCACAGATAACATTAAAGTGTCTTATCTTTTGCTCAACAAAGGAACATATCAAAAACCTAATTGTCCTTGTTCGGTCAGCAACGGCTGGCCACCCGTCCCCCCCACCCCGCAGAGCTCACATAGTAAGGGACTGCTTGGATCCCAACCAACCTGCCCTTAGGCAACAATGAGTCTGGGAGACGTGTCACAGGCTACGAAATTACACCCATAACTACCTGTTCAGTCTTAATGTCTTGTATACGTGCAAAAAAACACAAACTTGTTATGCTCCCTTGCGGAGATGCCGGAACTGAGAAATAGCACCTGAGTCAGAAATATCACCTGGCCTAGGCCAGAGGCACAATACTTGAGAACTACCGTTGCAGGTGTCCAAAGTTGTAGTTTAAACAGAGAATAAGGACTGTCACTGCCCGTGTATGTAAGGAACAATGTGTCCCCGCAGTTTCTGTAGGAGAACCCCAGGCAGTGAGTCATGAAGGACACCTAGTCTTAACAGAAGACAGCTGCAGAGCGGTGACAAGAGGCCTTACCAGCCGTGAAGCACAGTAGTGGTAGAAATGGCTCCATCAACCTCATGGCGGCAGGGTTTCCAGCCAGTCTGCTGCCTCTATGGGTGTCATAAAGAAGCAAACCATTTCCCCGTCAACCACCCGTAGTTTAGCCGGGAACAGGACACTGTATTTAATACCTTTGGTCCGTAGGGTTGCCTTGACTGCATCGAAGGAGCAGCCCAACCTCTGCGTCTCAACAGAGAAGTCAGGGAACATCATAATGGCGTTGTTTTGGTACTCGCTACTCTAACCCTCAGGATCTCATCCCGGTCCCAAAAATGCAGGAGGAGCAGTATGAAGGTGCACGGTGGGGCTCCCTGGGGCCTGGGCCGTGGTGGAACCCGGTGGGCTCTTTCCACAGTGAGGTAGGGTGATAGCTGGGCCTCGGATAGAAGGGTTTTCAGAAACTCTTCCACAAAAGCTGTAGGATTCTTTCCCTCGGCCCCCTCTGCAAGTCCGACAATGCGAATATTGTTTCGTCGACACCTATTTTTGGCGTCCTCGGCACGGTATTCCAGGGTCTTGATCTTAGACTGCAGGGAGTGGAGTACTCCATCATGTTCTGCTACCATGTCCTCCGCATGGCCTATTCTCGTTTCTGCCGTCGTCATGTGAGATCGCACTTTATCCAAGTCCTGGCGTATAAGGTATACATCCTGCTGCACGGCCTCTATTTTGTTTGTAAGCGATTGACACGTGGCTATGGTGGCCTGACAGGAGGCAATCGCCGCTATAACCTCTGGAATCCCTGGTGTACAGGAGACCGAGGCATCCATTTGCATCGCCATGCTGGTCTGGGGCTACGACTGCAGGGGTCAGGAGTAGATGGGATTTCCGGAGGAAAGTGAAGCTTCTTACCCCCTTTTCCATGTCTCCTCGGCTTGCCAGGCATCCACGGTCCTCAGAGGTTCGGAGAGGCGCAATGACTCAGGTGAGGATGAAATTAGAAGCAGAATATGGCAGAGCTCCAGGAAAGACGTCCGGTCACTCCGCCATCTTGGATACGCCCCCCCGGTGTGGTTATTTAGAAGCAGTAAAAAGAGGCGTGAAGGAGACACAGATCCACAAAATGAATGAAGCGGAAGCATGGAGATCCTTGCATTGCAGATCCTCACTCCAAATATTCTAAGACCAGCAGCCAGTCATAGAGAGCAGTGCCTTAGGTCTCAGACTGTAGATATACAGCTAGTGTATGAGGCTGCATGCACAAGAGTAGCTAGGAACAAGTGAAGACAAAAGATAAATATTTCAGGGTACCACTTAGGTACTTTTTAAGTCTACTTTAAAGATGAATTCCACTACAGTTACATTATTCAAAGCTGAGCCAATATAAGTATACATACTCCTTACCCGTGGGATCCCTGCGGACTCAGGAATTCACTGTAATAGTCTCTGGTACTACAGTGATTGCTGCTGCTCTCCAGGTCCTGTGCCAAGCAGCTACTCTGCTGCAAAGTGAACACAGGGTGGTGTTCTCTTGGCACAGATGCCATTCACAGAAAGCCTCACATTTTTCTTAATGCAAGATGTTACATTTGTATTCTGCCCCCCCTGAGTCAATACTTTGTAGAACCGCCTTTCACTGCAATTACAGCTGCAAGTCTTTTTGGGGAAGTCTCTACCAGCTTTGCACATCTAGAGAGGACATTTTTGCCCATTCTTCTTTGCAAAATAACTCAAGCTCTGTCAGATTGGATGGAGAGCGTCTGTGAACAGCAATTTTCAAAGCTTGCCACAGATTCTCAATTGGACTTTGATTGGGCCATTTTAACACATGAATATGCTTTAATCTAAACCATTCCATTATAGCTCTGGCAGTGTTTAGGGTCGTTGTCCTGCTGGAAGGTGAACCTCCATCCCAGTCTCAAGTCTTTTGCAGACTCTAACAGGTTTTCTTCTAAGAATGCCCTGTATTTGGCTCCATCCATCTTCCCATCAACTCTGACCAGCTTCCCTGTCCCTGCTGAAGAAAAGCATCCCCACAACATGATGCTGCCATCACCATGTTTCACAGTGGGGATGGTGTGTTCAGGGTGATGTGCAGTGCTAGTTTTCCGCCACACATAGCGTTTTGCTTTTAGGCCAAAAAGTTCAATCGGAGTAGGTGGAGATCCTAAACTCACTTCCCTGCCTCTGAAAATTTATGACACCTCAAGCTCAGGTTGCAAATGTAGTGCATTTGCCTGCACTGGATCGCATGATACAAAATGACCATGCGATAAGATTGTGGTGCTGCTCCAAAAAAGGTGCATGCAGGTCTTTGGTGAAATGAATGGGTTCAAATCGCACCACTCTGAATTGCATGTGCATTGCATAGGAATGCAGTGTGGTTCACATGCAGTTCATAGTGTGAATCGAGGCTTAAAGGGGTTGTAAACCCACCCGGTTTTTCACCTTAATGCATTCTATTCATTAAGGTGAAAAGCCTTTTTTGTTGCAGCTGCCCCCCAGACCTCCCCTTACTTACCTGAGCTTGATCGTTCCCACACCGGGGGCGAGTCTAGCAGCTCCAGCCGGTGTCTTGGGTCCTCATTGGATAGATTGATAGCAGGGGAGCCATTGGCGCAGTAGCCGGTAGGCGGGGCGGAGTCCTGTTGTCTGTGTCAATGAACGCAGCAACAGGACAAGGGTGCGCGCCTGCACGACTGACCCCAGGGAAGCCCTTTCTTCTACATCTTAATTAAATTTCCACAACACAGAGGACAAAGGGGGTCCCCTGCACACTGAAAGTCAACAAACCAGGTGAGAGGGTTCTTGACCCACACAACTCTGCCATTGCACTCAAGCCAGTTGTTTTCATCTAGTTGCTGGAGTCTAAAACAGTTTACAGAATAGGCCTATGTCTTTAGTCACAAACGCTATAACCCATCCAGTGCTGCAGTTTAGATTCCTTACTACTTTTATCAACATTGCCTGCAGGATACCAGAACTCACCCCTTTGCTTCCCTGCTAGGCAGGAATTCTCCACACACCCCCATTTCAGACTACTTGTCCATCCAATGAAGAAATTAGCTGGTTTCCATTTAAAGGGGCATACTTCATGCAAAATCTATTTCCCCTCTTTCCTCCCAAAGCAATCTTCATTACCATCTGACATCTTTTAAGTGACTCAACACCTTAGTCTGACATCCTTAAAGTGACTCTTCATCCTACCAGTGCTTATCAAAGGGGAACTCCTTTGCTATTTTACCATAATGTGGGAAGATGAGTTCTTCATGTGCTTGGGGTATCAGCTGAAAATTTACTTGCTTAGATTCCTGAGAGCCCGCAAGTGAGCTAGCCCCGTGTTTGTTCTTTCTCATTCTCACTTGAGGAAATTTTTTCGGTTTAGGAGCTCACATTTAAATCTTCAGTTCTGTAGGACAGATAGGAGTGTCTTTAAGTGCTACTGTATTGTGTTATGTCGTTTTCTTGTTGGTATTTTTGCCATTTGGAAGACTCAGCCTATTGGTTTCATCAGGGCTTTTTTTTCTCAGAAAATAGGTGCAGGTGCTCCCCTTTCCAAACCAACCCTTGTCTCTGCCCCCTACCCACCTCCGAGCACTGTCCCTTGGTTCCACCTCCTAGTACCACCCCTTTAAGAGAATACAGAATACAGGACCAAGTATCATTTTGTGGTGCTAAGTAGTTTCTATGGAATGTGTAAATGATAAAAAGAAATGCAGTAAATTGATCCTCCCCAGCAACAAACGGTCCCCCACCAACAACAATAGATTCCCTGAAGTAAAATACATTTTCAACAGCCACCATCAAAAAACACTCTTAGCACACCCCAGCACCTGTTGCTATTACATTCATTTCATGCTGAAACTGCATTCTCCCACGTTCCTGCTGTAAAAAAAGCCCTGGGTTTCATTTGCCTGTTTTGCCATTACAATTTAAACATTTATCTTATTTGTGTGTACATGTTTATCCTTTGAGTGACAGCTAGAGAATCACTTGGCCAAAGTGTTTTGATGGTGTCAGCAGGGGCAACACTCTTCTCAGAGCTCAGTAGTGAACAGGGTACCCAGAATACTCATGAAGAGGTGTCACTACACATGGTAAATCAGTAATGAGGAGAGATCACCTGTAGGGAGACCACAGGCAATGCTGGTGACTAGTTCTCTGCTGGCCTTTGTTGGGCACAGCTTCCACAGTTCAGTTCCTCTTTTAGTGCATGAATGAGAACCTGGGTCTCTTCTCGTGCTGTGGGCCTTCATACTTTTCAGCTCTTACAAAGGCAGAGTTGGCAGATTAGACTATCCAGGGATTACTAGGTGAAACTCAACAGAAAATCACTGCAAATGATGAGAAACTCTTCCATAATCTAACCTCCTTACATCTGCCATGTAAAGTCAGCTTAAGGGCTTACGTGTATGGGCTTTGTTTTTCTGCATCTAGTATCATAAAGTGTTATGCTAATAAGAATGGTGGGAAGCTAATTACCAGACGATAGTTTAACTAGAAATAGGAAAATCATGAATATTATTGTTGCTACTACAGCAATGTGCACACCATTTTAAAAGTTTCTTGTGAAAAGTATAGCACCACATAGCTTGCAAAGTATTCTGCATGTTTTTCTTTTCTTTTTTTTTCTCCATTGAAATGTAACAATTAAAATGAAAGATACAGTGCCTATTTTTCCACATTTTGTCATGTTACAACCAAAAACCTAAATGTATTTTATTGGGATTTTATGTGATAGACCGACACAAAGTGGCACATAATTGTGAAGTGGAAGGCAAATGATAAATGGTTTTCAAAATGCTTTGCAAAAATATATGTGAAAAGTGTGGGGGACATTTGTATTCAGCCCCCCCCTGAGTCAATACTTTGCAGAACCGCCTTTCACTGCAATTACAGCTGCAAGTCTTTTTGGGGATATCTCTACCAGCTTTGCACATCTAGAGAGGACATTTTTGCCCATTCTTCTTTGCAAAATAGCTAAAGCTCTGTCAGATTGGATGGAGAGCGTCTGTGAACAGCAATTTTCAAAGCTTTCCACAGATTCTCAATTGGACTTTGAATGGGACCATTTTAACACATGAATATGCTTTGATCTAAACCATTCCATTGTAGCTCTGGCAGTGTTTAGGGTCGTTGTCCTGCTGGAAGTTGAACCTCCATCCCAGTCTCAAGTCTTTTGCAGACTCTAACAGGCTTTCTTCTAAGAATGCCCTGTATTTGGCTCCATCCATCTTCCCATCAACTCTGACCAGCTTCCCTGTCCCTGCTGAAGAAAAGCATCCCCACAACATGATGCTGCCACCACCATGTTTCACAGTGGGGATGGTGTGTTCAGGGTGATGTGCAGTGCTAGTTTTCCGCCACACATAGCGTTTTGCTTTTAGGCCAAAAAGTTCAATTTTGGTCTCATCTGACCAGAGCACCTTTTCCCACATGTTTGCTGTGTCCACCACATGGCTTCTCACAAACTGCAAATGGGACTTCTTATGGTTTTCTTTCAACAATGGCTTCCTTCTTGTCACACTTCTATAAAGGCCAGATTTGTGGAGTGCAGGACTAATAGTTGTACTGTGGACAGATTCTCCCACCTGAGCTGTAGATCTCTCCAGAGTTACCATAACTTTTTTAAAACCATTTATAATTTTCCTTCCACTTCACAATTATGTGCCACTTTGTGTTGGTCTCTCACATAAAATCCCAATAAAATACATTTACGTTTTTGGTTGTAACTAGAGTTGAGCGAACCTCTGGAAGTTCGGGTTCTGCTGGTCCGGCCGAACTTCGGGACAAAGTCCGGGTCCGGGTCCGGACGGAACCCGAACGATCGCACGGACCTAGCAAGCCCAAGGCAGGCCTGGGCCTGGGCCTGAAACAGGGCTTCAAGCCGGCCTGGTCGTCTTGGGCTTGAAGGTCTCCAAGCGAGTTGAGATCAATGTTGGTTTTTGCATTTACATAAAATAACCCTAAAATACACTCTCTGGTTGTGTTTCACCGTGTATTAACACTTCACCTTCCTTTTAATATTTACCAAAATTTTTTCAATACCATTGAGACCTCTCTAGATGTCGAGTCCACCCTCTTAGACAGGTGTCATGTTGATAATCAGGACGTGAGGTGTTTAGACCGGAAATATCTTCACACT
>BLSH010379909.1:323344-340726 GCA_018402905.1 Glandirana rugosa
TATCGTCTTTAATCTCTAAAGTGTATGGCGACGAAACTCAACGTCTAGTTTGAGACGTATTTTGTTGCTAGCGGAGGAGTAGGCAATGGTTTTGGAACAAGAATCTGTCCCTCTAAGCAGAAGCCTCTACCTAGTGCAGTCAGATCACTCAAAGCAGCAGTATGTGAAATCTCAAATTACTCCCACAATCTGATCGTTGTGTACGATCCCACAATCTGATCGTTGTGTACGATCCCACAATCTGATCGTTGTGTACGAACGTACGATCGTTTCGTTAGACAGAGTTTAATCTGCAATCTCCAACTCTAAGCAGCAGTATTTGAAATCTCAAATTCCCCCAACAATCTGATCGTTGAGCACGATCGTGGCGATCGTTGTTTTATGCAGAGTTTGATCTGCAACTCAAAGCAGCGGTATGTGAAATCTCTAATTTCTGCTATCTGTCCTCACAGCAACAGCACAGACAGCAGTAGTAAAGTAATCTATCTCAGGATGCAGGATCAGATCTTAAAATGTCTTAAAATGTCTCTATTATCTCCCTCACGCCGTCAGCTTCCTTTCCCTACACTAAAGCAAGAGCATGTGACTGCAGCACTACGTGACTCCAGCTTATAGAGAGGCTGGGTCACATGATGCACTGGCCAATCACAGCCATGCCATTAGTAGGCATGGCTGTGATGGCTTCTAAGGGCAAACCAGTGAAACGCTTGTTGATTGGCTGCCCTGCAGCTTCTCAACACGTGGAGTAAAATAGCAGAACCCCGGACCGAACCCGAACGATTTTTGAAATGTCCGGGTCCGGGTCCGTGCCCCGGACACCCGAAAGTTCGGTACGGACCCGAACGTTACAGTCCGGGCTCGCTCAACACTGGTTGTAACATGACAAAATGTGGAAAATTTCAGGGGGTATGAATACGTTTTCAAGGCACTGCAAATGTTAAAATGGCACTTTTTTAAAAGAAAGAATTTGCAAAATCCTGCACCCAAGGAGTCACAGGCAAAAAACAACTGCTGCACTGCCAAGTATAATTTATTTTCCGCATTAGAGACTTCTAAAACATTACAATCTGTGGCTCATATTATACATTCTGTATATTGTAGCTGTTTAGGATTTTTGCAAATCATACTGCCATCTAGTGTATATATTTAGGAACTTGTGCAGCACACTGAGATGCTAAGGTACTTTAGAAGCTAAACATTTATTTTACTTAAATGTTAAATGAAAATAAGATACTTTTAGAAAAGTAATATGACAAGTTGGCCAATTGGCTTGCGCACAGACTGCTGTGCTGGATCACTGGTCTCCACTCCTGGAAAAAGAGGGTGACAGCAGACACAGGTGAATACAAAAAAGAGGCTGTAAACTTTTTTTTAAGAAAGAATTGCTAACTGGGTGGGAGGGAGGTGTGGGGCTTTAAACCAGAATTGAACCTCTGCAAAAAAAGGTAAACCCTGCCCCCAGGCAGTTCTTGTTCTTGTATGCACAGCATATTAGCACTTTATGGCAAGCGATCCCCTCCCGTCGGCCATGAATGCTACCATTCTCTCCCAGTCTTCCTTCTGGGTTCAGATGTTGGTATTAAATCCAAAAGCAAACATTTATTATATTGCAGTTTACCAGTTCTTGGATTTGATGGCTGTATTAATTTTCTTTTTTAGGCTTTCTTTTTTCTATTTTCATCTGGTGATCTGACCAGTAAGTCTGTTGTTTTTTCAAAAGAACAATCTCTCCAGCCTAATGTGTCAGTTACAATGATGAAACCAGTGTTCATTTTGGCAGCACATTTCGATTTAGTTTTAGTCTTAACCTTAGGACTAAAATGGCATTTTAGTTTTAGTCCCATTTTAGTCTTCTGCAGTTGTTTTAGTTTTAGTCGTATTTAGTCGACTAAATCTCCAGGACATTTTAGTCAACTAAAATCATTTTAGTCGACTAAAACTCCTTTTAGTCATCTAAAATCGAATGGGTGTAATTAAATTATAATGCATTATTTAAGCATTTCTCTACAATTTCCAAACTCATTATATACTGCTGGAGTGAAATTTTATGGTATTGAGGTATGAACATGCACTACAGACCAGTGTTAATTTTGACATCAAATTTCAATTTCGTTTTAGTCTTAGTCTTTTGACTTAAATGGCATTTTGGTTTTTGTCCCATTTTAGTCTTTTGACTAAAATGCCATTTTAGTTTTAGTCGTATTTTAGTCATCTCAATTGTTTTTGTTTTAGTCATAGTTTAGTAGACTAAAATGGTTTTAAGTTAGTCGACTAAAATGTTTTAGTTGGTTTTAGTCCACGAAATTAACACTGGATGAAACAAACCATTTACCACTGTCAGGGATGCTTACAAGGTTCAGCTTTTATTTATGTATATAAAACCTGGAGCTCCATATGTTAAAAACTGTTTGCTGTAACTGCATGGACAGTATTAGCTGGAGTTAGGCTTCATTCTTTAATTTATCTAAATCTGCTAGTACATCTAGCACTCTCCTCCCCCCAAACTGACAATGCTGTTGTACAAATGTCGCCTGTGCTTCTTCCTCCAGAATGGAGGCACTCTAATGCAGGAAGTGTGTTACTGGCAAGATCACCAGGTGAAAACAGAGGGGAAAAGCCTTAAAAAGAAAATGAATGCAGCCACCACATCTAATGATTGGTAAGCTGCAATATATTACATTTTTGGTTTTGGGTTTAATACCGCCTTCAGACTCTGAGGCTGCTTCATTGGCAGGGCTGTGATGACATTGCTATTGCGCATGCGCACAGCCTGCCATAAATGTACATTGAGCTTCACATGCATGACTCAGAGTGCACAAACACTGACAGGCAGGGAGAAGGGTTTATGATAGAATAGACCCATATAGTCTCTTCTGTCTTTGAAATCCTACCTGTCAGCAATGGTTTAAGTTTTAGTTTTTAATTCACTTTAAGAAGGAAACGTGAAATATGGCGTTTCTGCATTGCAGTGTCTTGCTTCTGTGGTCTCTGTTGTTCTATATAATTATTTGGCGGGCAGGCTCATGCTATCCTCACATTGTAGGGCTGGTCTGCCACGCTGAGTAGCCTTTCATGGATGGATTTCTTACGTTTCACCTGTTTGAACAATCACTGAGGACCATTCTGAGTTTTGATCCTGAAACAACATGCTGGTAGATCTCCATGTGTCTGTAGCGCACCCCCCAAGGAGACGAAAGTAGACTGGGATTCCCCACCCTGCACAGCCAGGCACACCAAATTTTCACAGGCACTCCAGAGACAGAGAACAGTCCCTGACTTGTTTGTTATTTATTGAGGGATAATAACTTGGATAGGCATGGGAGGGGATGGGATGCCTGCTTGACTACAACTTCAGGGACAGCTCTTCCCATTACAGTTCTTTCTCCAGCACATACTGTACTTGTTTGCAGTACCCAGCAGGAACAGGAATATCACTCACTGATATCAGAACCTGAGGCCACTTGGTTGTGTAGTGGAATTTTAGTGCCCAGCTTGCATCACTGTTGTGGCGACTGATCCCAGCAACACCTCTTCAGGCACTGCCAACCCATCTGGCTGCAGCTGCCCCTTTCACTACCCCTCCAGGCTAACTTCTCCCCCCACAATCCTACAGACTGACACCCACCAGCCCACCCGGCTCACTCTCAGGAGATCTCCCAGACGTGCTGACCTGCTCACACTGTCCTCTCTCCTTGCTCCTGGGGCTTTCTCCGTATGTTTTGTAGGATATTTCCAGCACCCGAGCCCCAGACTAGGGGGCACCCTCAGGGGCCACCTGCAGCCTCCTCAGAACTCCATCTTACACCCTACCACCCCCCCCCCCCGGCATGACTCATGCCTATTTATGAGGTGGCCCTCCCCTGCCAGCCCTTTACTGAGGATTGGTTGGGGCCCCCATAAATATTACAAGCAACCGCTCCAAACCGCAACCCACTATGTCTGGAACATTCTCCAATGTCCCAGAAAGCAGAGGGAGGCAACAGAGAAGCTGCTAGGGTGAATCACCCAGCCCTGAGCCAGCTAAACCCTGACTTACATTCATAGCTTAGGCTTATCCCTAAGCTAAACTTACATTTTCCTGCACTAACAACCTCGTACTACTAGAGGGTGCTGCATGTCCCATTGACAACCCATTTATAACTGGCGAATATTGTTCTAATGGATGATCTGCATTGTACATAATTTCATCATAAGAGTCAACTGAACACATATCCATTGTACAGCCACAGAGAATATGAGGAGCTGTGCTAAGCACTTCATCATTAGAGAACAAGTCCAGTTGAATGTGAAAGTAGAGTCTACAGGCAGCTGATGCTTTACCTCACCTTAAGACAACTTGTTTGTTACCTGTGTTTATATATTCCACCCAGTGCGTTCCCACACCACCCACTGAATCTTTGTTTGCCACTTTTCTTGCTTATGTTTCTGCCACTCCTTCATGCTGATTTTAATCACTTACCTTGCAATCAAGAACTCCTGAAGAAGTGTTTCCCCTTGAAACATGTTGCGTTGTAATGTGAAGGGATGATGGAATCCCCCAAGCATTGTGATTCAATTGTACCAGCTGAATACTACTGCATATGTATAGGGGGTGCATTTTTCCCATTTTTGAGTGGTGCTTTTTTAACAATACTTATGATATATTTGTTACCATGGTTTTAAGATTTATATTTGAATAAAATGTTCTTGAATTTTAACCTCTTGTTGTAAAATGTGTAAAAAGTCCATATATATCTCAGCAATTGTTTATTGATATCCTTTGATTAGGACGTGGCACATAGTATTTAATATTGGTGTCATGAATCTGCAGTAATGTTATATGCTCTGACTATCTACTTACCTCTCAGGTCTGTGTCCGAGCTTTAAAGAGCGTGCCCCCACACCTGGGACATTCAAGTATGAGCTCTCAGCATGGCTCCACCCCAGCCTTTTAACAGGAAACATTATTTAACCCCGCGCACTGCAAGCCAGCCTTGCCAAGCAAAGTTGTTATTAGGCTTCTGGTGTGTCTTCTTGCTGTATGTTTATCTTTGACTTCCGTGTACCGACTTTGGCATGTCCTTCTGACCATCCCTGTCTGCTAGTTGCCCTGATCTTGGCGTGCCTTCCTGACCATTCTTGTCTGCTAGTTGCCCTGATCTTGGCGTGCCTTCCTGACCATTCTTGTCTGCTAGTTGCCCTGATCTTGGCTTGTTCTCCTAACTATCTCATGTTTAACACTCAACTGCTGCTTCTGCTCTGTCTACCAGGGCCAGTCTGTGAGCATGAGCTGAGAGACCTGGAGTCAGCTGCAGCCAAATCCATCCTTACCATCAGATGCTCTTGTGAAAACCTGCTGGCTCTTAGATTACACGCCGTGGGAAATCTTACGCCCTAGCTTCCTGTTTGGTCTATGTAAGTGTTCAGGTGGAGCTGCTTTCCTGAACCACCCAGAGCTCCATCTGCAGCAGTCAGCTGAAGAGTCCACAACCTTAGTGGTGCATTCCTAACCCCAGCGGTGTGCATCTGTCATCTGGCCTCAGGTGACCTGACCATTGGGTTTCCACAGTGACAATACCACCCAGTGGCAACCCATCTAATACGGCCTTGTGAGTTAACATACCAATGTATATTTTTCATCATCAGGAAAGTGAGTGAGCCTGAGAAATGTAATGCAGCCATTGCTGGAGTACATGTATATAGACGTAAGGTAGCTGCAAAGAAACTGCAAGTGGTCAGCAGTACCAGGAAGCAACAAAGGATGACAAAACACTTTCATGACCAGAATGTTTTGAAGCTTAGACACCCAGACTAAGTTTGCCAGTGATGGTATGAATTAGTTAACTTGACAATAGCTCAATGACTTATTTTTCTGATTGACAATGGGTCTAACAACACATACAGCTGGTTCCTAACCTTAGCTATGAGGTCCAACCTGCACTCCCTTCCCTCCTGCCATTGATGATCCAACTAAAACTAGGAAGGAGACAGACACTGCACCAACTCACTGCATTCATCCACCCCCATCTCCCCCCGTGCCTGGCCGGGTTACGGGCGGCACTGCCAGGATGGTGGGGGAATGCAGTGAGCGGGGTTTACACAGTAAATCATCAGTGGTGTCACAGTGAGAGGATGACAGGCGGTCCGCACTTACAGCATCCACGATCACTTCTCCTCATCGACAGCCAAGTGGACAGAGCTAGGATGCCAGGCACTCCATCTTTCTTCTCTCTGCTCAGGCAGCTCTGCACGTCAACTTGGTACACTCACCCCTGCCTCCTCCTCCAGGCTGTACTGCAGGAGACTGCACCTCAGTTGCTGCTGCCAGCACCCCCTTCTCCTTCTCCGCACCAACCACCGAGGCACACATCACACAATTGGGTAGGCGCCCCCAAGCCCACCCTTTCTTGAAGTCTATTAGAGCCTTTGGCTCTAATCATGTGCTTCAAGAAATTAAGAAGGGTCTCTCGGGACCCTGATTTAATGAGGGAGGTTCTCTGGAGACCCTGATGTTAGGGGGGGGCTCTCTGGGGACACTGATGTAAGAGGAGGCTATCTGGGGACCCTGATGTAAGAGGAGGCTCTCTGGGGACCCTGATGCAATGAGGGGGCTCTGGGGACCCTGATGTAAGGGGGGGGGCTCTCTGGGGACACTGATGTAAGAGGAGGCTCTCTGGGGACCTTGATGTAAGAGGAGGCTTTCTGGGGACCCTGATGTAAGTGGGGGGCCCGCACTCAGATATGTAACAATATTTTATATATATATATATATATATATATACATACACACACATATATTATATACATGTACATGCCCACCCAAGCATATGACTTTCTTTACTTCGCTGCTATGGGCTCTAGCCCCAGATCTTTTATAGACCTAGCAACGCCCCTGCCTGATGCCATTTTTCTGCACCCCAGTTCCTATCTTTTCATGCATAGTTGAGTCACTTAGCCTTGTTGCCACATCGGTGGTATGAATTTTTGGCATCAATGCTTCCATGACGACCACTTCTGATCAGACTTCTCCAGACAGTAGATGGGTCTACCTGGATCCCACTGGTTTCCACCAGTTATGTGCTGATGGCACTATTGGACATTTTCCAGTGCTGAAGGGAAGTAAGCATTATGTGTCTTTCATCTGCTGCATTAAGCATGTCTGCTTTAAAGTCTTTGCCTGGGAGAGACCTTGCTGATGCAGTATAACTACCTTGTGTCTTGTTGCTGTGCTCAGTCTTGCCATGGTGTATGACCTGTGACATGAAACTGTCTTCCACAACCTCACCTTAGTAAAAGAGTTTGGCTGTTCCTCACCCAGTTTTAAGCCTCCTAAACAGCTTTTATTTTTTTGTTTCAGTTAATGACTGCGTTTCAACCTACATATCAAATTGAT
This sequence comes from Glandirana rugosa, assembly GCA_018402905.1. NCBI lineage: Eukaryota > Metazoa > Chordata > Amphibia > Anura > Ranidae > Glandirana > Glandirana rugosa. Next base: position 330,717 of record BLSH010379909.1, read on the forward strand.
GATCATTAGCCCCTTCTTGGTATAATTGGTTAATCATACACCCGACTCTAATCCTACAAACTCCCTGACTGTGCACAAGTGTAAGAACAGATGCTGGTTTGAAACCAAATGGTAGTCACTTCATATATTGATTTCATTTAGAGTTTTTTTCTGTTGGCTCACTTTGCATTTTGATAAAAATAAACAAAATATATATTTCTTCACACCTGCCTGAAACTTTTCTGCCTGGACTTCAGTGTTGTCACATGAAAAAATATAATAAAATAATTACAAAAATGTGAGGGTGTACTCACTTTTGTGAGATACTGTGTGTGTATATATATATATATATATATATATATATATATACATATTGATAGATATTTAAAGTGAGCTCTTTCAATAACTTTCATATCACAAGGGCCATGTTACATCTGAATTTTTAAAGTTGTATTGTGGTCACAAAGACATAAAAAAACATGGTAATTGCTTTAGCAAAATAAATTCCATTCAGTTGGCGTTTACTTGTAATTAATTTTTTTTTTTTTTTTTTTGGAAAGCAAATGAAGGGACACTGCCAATAAGTATAATAAGTATATATGTAAAGAGCATGTGTAATATACTCACACTGTATAGATAATTATACTGCAGCTTGTAGGTGTGAGTGTGAATGAGTTCAACACCTGAGTCATTGTTTCCTAAGAGGGAACAAAATCAAACATTCATTGAATATGGAATGCTGTATGAATATTATTTCAGTTTATTCTTCCAGCTAATGCAGCCTTGCAGATTACAGTATATACTATGAATGGCATGCCATGCCCCTTTCTTAAGGTAGGGGGCAGTGTGGTACTATGTACCCTACAGCAGGGCTGTATTAAAATGTTTAGATAGAAGGATTTACTGTACAATTGAAGGTGCTAAAAATGTATTTATGAAGTGCCAAATATGTGAAATAAAACATTTACAAGCAATATTCAATATAAATTATTGCTTTTTCCATACTATGGCACCACTGCACCCATGGTATATGGTGTTATTTAGTAGTAACATTAACATTAAGCAGGTGTGCCATTTCCTTCTTTGTATCATTGAATTAAAATTCAAAGAGGCCCTGTCTGTAAACTTTTCTCCCAGCAGATGTCTCAATCTCATGTTTGTGCTAAGACTTATATCCTAGTATATACATTATGTAGTCATTTGTCTATAAAAAATAAACATGTGCAATTTCTATAGGATTTTAATTGTCAGTTTTCATTGCACCCCTATCAGAGTGCCCCATTACATCAGAATGCCCTCATTCATCAAGTGCCCCCATCAAAGTGCTCCCTTACATTGGTGTCCCTGTCAGTGTCCTATACATTTGAGAATCAGGCAGGGAGCTGGAGCCAGGAGGCAGAGAAGACTGCAGGTCTGGAAGGGGGAAGCTCCACTCCCGTCACCCTGGGATGCTGGAGATGGGGCATGCATGTAATGTCTTTGTTAGGATGCTGGAAGTCCTAACAGCCAATCAGGATGCTGGAAGTCCTAAACGCCAATCACTGCTATGGGGGAACTGCACTGAGGAGACCCTGTTTGGCCGAATAGAACTGTCACTACATCTGGATCTGGGCCGCTGTCTGGCATTTAGTGATGCCTTTCTTAATAAACACCACAGTCCTCTAAAGTTTATATAAAGCTAACACTTTTTTTTTAGTTTTATCTGCAGCATGGAAGGTTTAGAAGTGCAGTCAAGTTTGCTGTCTGTCTGGGTAGATTCACCCTCTCTGTTTGTCTTCATGACCGTAGTCAGAGGGGCAGAGAGTGAGGGGCAATCCAAAATGTTACAGCTGTCACCAGAACAAGAAGTGATGGAAAATTTTGTGACACAAACACATGTTCCTGTGATAACTATCTAAGGCCTCATTTACACTTTTTAAGTGGAGGACAGTAGAAACGTGAGGTTGAACCTTGTTTTTACGACCCCCCTTAAGCTAAGCTGACCAGGTTTTTAAAATGAAATCTGGGGACATATTTTTTTTCTTTACTAGTAATTGTGGCAATCACCAACTTATAGTGGGACTGCGATATTGCGGAGGACAAATCGGACACTAAGTGACACTTTGTGGGAACCAGTGACACTAATACAGTGATCAGTTTGAAAAATATGCACTGTCACTGTAGTAATGACACTGGATGGGAAGGGGTTAACATCAGGGGCGATCAAAGCATTAAATGTGTTCCTAACCAGTGTTTCCTCACTGTGGGGGAGGTGATTTTACTAAGGGACACACTGTGACAGTGCACTGCCAGCCAGAGCCATGATAAAGTGCCTGCTGCCTGTGAGTTATGATACCATCCACAATGCCAGAGAGACAGACACAGCGAAATGTAGTCTATTCACAGACAACCCCAAAGCACACCTGTGTTGAAGACTTGAAAGCACTGGCAGCCCCACGATCGGATCCCCTTCCCCTCTCTGTTCCTGCTGCTGGACACTGTCAGCTGAGCTCAGCTGCCTCTCTCTGCCTGTTGCCACCGCCGCTGCCCGCCTCACAGTCTCACTCTCCGGGTCCCAGCTACTACTGGGTGGGGAGCAGAGCTGGGCGGAGGAAAATCACTCCGCTGGGGAAGGCAAGGTTATAGGCAGGCAGGCGGCTGGCCGGGACTTGAGCCAAGGCAGAAGAACATGCGAGCGGGAGCAGAATGGGCATGCGCCCAAAACTGAAGAAACAGACCAGCACATGATCATCAGAAAGGGGCACAGATAGTGGAAAAAATACACCCCCCTAAGCTAGTAGGAGCCACTGTGTAATTCAGAACTAACTGTCTTTGAAATTGCCCGGGCCCCTGTTCATATCCAATCCGGGGACAAACTTGGTCCGGGGACAGTGTCCTCCATCCGGGGACTGTCCCCTGAAACCGGGGACGTCTGGTCACCCTACCTTAAGCTGCAAAGGCAGCTGAGGGGGGTATACATAATATAAAATTATCCCTGCTGTTGCAATCTGCGGGCAGTACCACCTCCTGAACATGGCCTATTCAATCCCATGCTGGTGCAGGGTTTAAGGGGTTAAAACAGACGAAGAGAAGGCAATATAATACCTCCCCACCACCTTTAAATGCCATCTGTACAGCAATCTGAACAGAGGGCAACAGAAGTGTAAGCAAGGCCTAAGAGGGGAGTTCCATTCACTTTGTAAAGAGTTTTTCTCACTTTCTGTTGTATCTTTCAGACAGTAAAAGAAGAGGTATCACCCCATTAGGATAGAGACAGACATACAGTATTATTTACGATTTTCATATTGCCAATTTGTATCCAGTAAGTTGTGATTTTCAAGTAGGAGCAGCAGACTACAAAAACTGGTGAAGAGCAGGAAGGGTCATTATACCCACATTGCCAATTAACATCCAGAGGAGAAGCATATCCCTTTCCACTCTCCTAACAGCCACCCATTTGGTTTAGTCGCTTATACCCAGAGTACTTCTAACCTTGAAGGTAGTGCTAGGCTTCCTTTTTAGAAAGCCCAGCTTGCTTTGCAAAGAGATAATTCTACATTAACACAGTATTACATGTTTATGTATAAAGTATACATATAAATGGCAGTGTGTCTTCAACCTAGAATGTGGGCACCCATGGTTTTTAAGGAGCTTTGTCTCCGCACACTATGTGGGGATGTTATCCTGCTTATTCCTGTGCACCCTCTGCCCAGTTTTAATCCTAAATCTCCAGCACTCATCTTCCACAGTGTGAAAGATAACAACCCCATCCCCATCATCCACGGGACCAAGTCAAATGCTAAGCCAGAGGCTTTCTTAGTTGGCTGTGAAGATATGACTAAGGCTTTGTCTGAAATGCCCTAGCATTCTGCTGGGTTTGTTTGGATGTCCCAGATTATCTTTTACTAAATAAAGTATTGTCAAGTATTCTTATCAGAATCCAGCTCTTCCTTCGATATTGTATGCTTTGGAGGTGAACGGAAACCTGAGCTGTTGAGGCTGATGTCCTTTGTATGTATACTAGTATGGCAATGGAGATATTCTTGTGATACTTCTATAGCTGCAGCGATGACCCCTTACTGGACCAAGATACCTTATCCAACCAGTTTACCGTTGCTGAAATCCAATGCTGAACATTTGGCTTTAGTTACAGCAACAAGAACAGCCCTGACAGGAGTATTGGTGGTCCCCAACACTGTGTATGGGAGTGTGAGTGGAAGATATATGATGTGGAGGTTTGGTGCTCACACATGGACAGTAAAATGGTTACTCTTGAGTGGCAGGTCACAGTGGTGCAGAACCCTGCTGAGCACTTTGAAAACTGATTGAGACAGAATAGTCTCCTTCAGGTGAACACATGAAGGGACCCGAGGATGTTCACCAGGTACCTTTATAGAAGAGCAGCTTGAAAAAGCATTCTCTATAGTTCACCTGCACCTCATCCTATGATTTATTTCTCTATTTCCATTGCGACAATATTCTACTGTGTGGCTACTGAAGCATGATCTTGTTATATTCCTCTTTAAACACTCTTGCACATTGGAGTACAACTTTCACTGCATACTGTTTTTATATTATACCTTGAAGACAAAAGACTTAAGTTCCCTTGGAAATCCTCACTACCAGTTAATATGATGCTGATGCTGATTTTGTCAACTTTAGAGGTCAATGTGTGACTCTATATTCTTGTTATAGATTTCTACAAGATCCATGAACAGAGACTTATGTGGGAATACAAAACCAGTTTGAAGCAAGCAGAAGCCCTTAGTCATCCTACCCCTGCTCTACCCTCGTATATGTCTGAAATGCAGCATGATGCACCAAAAAATATTGTAATCTAAGGGATGATATGATCAGTGAAGAAGAAAACTAGACAGTGATTTCTGATAAGATTTTTCTTCCCGTCTTTATATTTTTGAATTCTATTTTATTGTTTTGTATATTCATTATTCTGCTAAAATGTCATTGTAAACCGTGTTGATACTCTGGGGTTTACTAAATGCTTTGGATTTATTAAATGCGTTGAGCATATTCAATGAATTTTAACTAATCTTAGTGAAGGAAGTAAAGCAAATTAAATATTCACTGTTGAAAGAATACTCAAAAATGTGCAAGGGTGAAAATAAAAATGATTTTTGCTTGCTCGTGATTGCATTCACTAAGCTAAAGTCCCATACACATGGGTCAAATATAACGGGTGGTATCGGCTGGTTCAATAGGAACTGACTGACATTCAGCCTGTGTGTACGGCAGCCGGTCCGACAGAAGCCAGCCAAATGTAAGACTTCTGTAGAAGGGGCATGACCGAAAAGGGTTTGCCGATCAGCATCCAATCAGCGCTCTCAGCCAATGCCCATCCTCCTGTCAGACACAATACATAATCAGGGAGACCGCTGTACAAACATCAGATTGTTAGAACAGGATCTCCTCCCTAGATCTTCAGTTTTTTTTTCATTCAGCCTGCTGGGTTGAACGAAAAAAGACTGTTAATATGTATTAGGCTTAAAGGAATTTTCACTTCACTTACTGAAAGCTGTGTGCACTTCAATTACTCAATTATGTTGGGGCAAAAGTACATTTTTTAAAATTGAATTTGCACATGATTGGGTCTTTTGTTTTGCCTCATTCACTAAGATAATTGAAAATTACATTTGCAAAGTGAAAATGGCCTTTGAAAGTAAACAGTAAATCTGGATTTCTGTTATGTAAAAACATTGAAGTGTATAGTCTCTAATATAACTGAACACAGACCAGAAATAAAAATAGAGTCAAAAATGGAACTACAGGGGTTCCTTTACCGCGCTATGGTTAGTAATATGTTAGAGTGGGGCGGCGGATGTAACAGACAGAAAATGTCATAACCAGGGTGAAAGCAAGCATAATTAGACCGCGCTCCACACTAATGGTACAAAAATGAGCAAATATAAAAGTTGTACAATGTAAGCAAATAAAGTGCATTAAATATACAAAATATGTGGATATCAAGACACATAAGTAAAATCATGGTCTCATAAACAGTGATAAAGAGAATGATAATGAATGAAATAATAAATGGAAAATGCATAAAAATTGCTTACATAAAAAGTGAAAACACACATGCGTCAGTTCCGCTCTTTGAAATGCAGGTGAACCGCGATTGGCGTTCCCTGCTTCCTTGAATTTTTATCCTTTTATTTTGCATGTTTGCAATGCTGTAATTTTAAACTTTACAAATAAACCTACGTACTTCCCCATCGGGTGTCCCCCCTTCCTTTTTTCCATCATTCCTTTACTTGAAGCAAGCCAGTCGGAGTCTAGGACCAGGATATAGCCGTGGTTATTGCAGGAGGAGTGATGTGAGCACACAAGATCTCTGTCATGGGGATCAGAGCCATCCGGTGAGTGGGATGTGACACTGGTGTCCGGTGGAGGGATTCTCACTTTGTCCACTTAGAGGATTATCACCCAGTTATTGGAACTGTGATATTGTTTGCACCATTTTGCACTATCCGAAGTGGTTGCCATTTGCCATCATGGCATCCAGAGATTAATTCATTCACACATTCTTCTCCAATGTTATATTATATTGGAACTACAATTAAAGTTTTACATTTATTACTGAGGATGAGTTTATGAATTGCACATGTGTGTTTTCACTTTTTATTTAAGCAATTTTTATGCATTTTCACCGTTTATGAGACCATCATTTTTACATATGTGTCTTGATATCCACATATTTTGTATATTTAATGCACTTTATTTGCTTACATTGTACAGCTTTTATATTTGCTAATTTTTGTACCATTAGTGTGGATTGCAAAAATAAATATTTACAGAATCCTAGACATAAAATCATCTTATAATTATATACCTGTTTGTAAACATGTACAAAAAACTGAGCATTTACTTTAAAAGGGCATCATTTCAGAAGCTAAAAAGAAAAAGATTACACAGGGAATGTAAAAAAGATAAAGAGAATTTAGTGCTATTGTGCATTTATTAATTTTTTTATTTACTATGTTTTCATCCATTTTGTTAGAGTCTCTGAATATCGGGACTATTGCTGTGCAACAAATTTAGTCCAGTTAAAAACTAAATAGGTACAAAACGTATAATTTAAAGAGTCGTCTGGCAGCTCAGGCCAGTCTTGTGATTAAAAAATAAAATGAGATCAGTGTGTCTGTTTTGGCAGTTGCAGAAGAGTCAGATGTTTACCCCCTGTGCTCTTTTCAAACCCTGCAATACAAAAAAAAAAGAAAACAGGTTACTAGAGAACTGTAAAAAATATCATATTCCACCTCCTGCCCATATACTGCCAGTATTTTATTGGAAGGCACAGTTCATAAATGACAAACTTATTGTTGGTCAGTGGAAAAGTGTTCCCTTACATTGGTGGTAAGTGGGAAAATGATCCCCTTACATAAGTGGTCAATGGGAATAGGACCCCTTTACAATGGTGGTAAGTAAAGAGAAAGCCCCTTATATTGTGAAGGACGCCTTCATGTTTTGCTGCCCTCTGGAAAGGCAACATCACCATTCCTTAACAGAGAGTTCTAATGGTCAAACTGTGAGATCTTGGAGAAAAAGGCCTTTTTATATTTTGTTTATACAGTATTTTGCAATGGATTCAGCTACATGAGCAGTGGTTGACATAATGACACTGAACAATAACAACCCGCGTATGTCCAAAATTAAACTTCACACATAAACACTGCAAAGATCACTGAATTCTGCTAACCTGATTCTATAGTGGGTGTCCAGGCATTCTTATGTTCTGCATACATAGTATTATATCACTCCAACCATTCTTCACCATTAGTGGGCAACACAATTATGCAAATGACCTTGACAGGTCTCCTACTCCACTTTTTCACCCTTTTTTCCAAATAGCAAGCAATAAACTTTATTTTACTGAAGGCGGTTTGGTTGACAGATTGTTTCTTACTGGTTGTCATGGTCTACATCAATGTTTTTTTCACTGTCATTTTAAACCACCCCAAAAGTATAAGCACTGCTCATTTTTACTATTATGCCCTTATGTAGCAGTTAAAGGGTCAGTCCACCCAAGATTTTGAAGTGTTAAACCACCTAACAAATTCTCATCTCTCGAGGACTCTGGTGCTAAGATCTCTGCACTTAAGTTCCTGGGTCTGCCTGCCAGAGCAATTATAAATGGTCTCACAATCCCTGGGACCAATTTCCTTCAACCCAGAAGATGACTAGTGCTGGACCTCAGAGACATTAGTTTTCAGGGGATAGCACCAAGGAGAAGGTTAAAATTGCAGTCAGATCTGTATTGTAGATTATATTTTTAATAGAAGTATATATATATATATATACACACATATTTGGATTGAAATAAGACAAGGACTGAAGGGTGGATAACTTGCCTCTGGAGCACATCTAAAAATCCAGCCCGTCATATATCTTCTAGAAACTAAAATCATCTTTGGGTGGACTACCACTTTCAGTAAACCTTAGGCCAAAAATATTGTTTGTTTATTTTGGATAAAGGAGGGTATGTTTTATATCCCTCTCAGCTTTATTCTGGCATCTATGTACCATGGAGGAGACTTCCCTTCACTTGTTCTAAGTCGCACAAGGAAGCGAGAAAAAAATCTCCTTTTAGACAGCCGTCACTGAGAGTGTCCCTGTTGGGAGATTTTCCCTCACTTTCAATCCCAATTACAGTGGTCCCCAGGTCAAATAGAGAGGTTGACCCTCCCCTGCAGGGACACCATCAGCCAATAAAAACCTGACAGATCCGATAAACTTCTCCATTTTAATTGAAAATGAAAAAAATGTGTTTAGATACACGTTAAAGAGAATTTCAGATGTATTGTATATGTTTTGTATCAAATAGCAGCATTTATCTAAAAAGCTCTGCTGCTATCAAAATTGCAAAGTAGATGGCGCAGGAATCAGTAAGTATAAAATAAAAAGAATGTTCAGTAAATACCAACCATCTTTGTTTGCTGGAATAGATCGTCAAGGCCACAGAATGAATGCTAGTGAGAAAAACAAAAAAAGGAACAAAAACTATAAAATAAGATCAAAATAAAACGGAAAAAAGAAAAAAAGAAGAAATGCAGTGAGAAGCAGAGAAGTACGTTTCATAGCTTTGTACAATATTTCTACAAGAAGATCATCATTCATACACCAACCATACTGGGAACGACATGGTCGTCTGATATAGCAAATGATTTGTCCCTCTTACAAATCGAGTGCACTAAATGGGCCTTTGATCATCAAATGAATGTGATCAGTTTCAAAATATGATCAGTAAGGCAAATCCAATCCCGTTCAAGAAAATTAAACATTGTCTCACTTATGTAAGTAATAAAAATTCAACGCTGAACTACCATATGGGCCTACAAGCCTCTCACCTGTCCAGAGTCTAGTTACATAATAATGAATAAATCAATATTCAAACACAACTAATTATTAGACTACATTGGCCTATGCCATTTGTAGTCTAACTAGTGGTGTTTAAATATTGGTCCTATTAATGAAAAATTCTCAGAACAACCATATCTTGATATATGCCCTTAGTGTATGTCCAGCCAAAACCTGTTTTTTTTTATATTGTATGGAAGTGTGAGAACCCATGATTAGAGTTGAGCGAACTTCTAGAAGTCCGGGTTCTGCTGGTTCGGCCGAACTTCGGGACAAAGTCCGGGTTCGGGTCCGGACAGAACCCGAACTTTGTCCCGGACAAGCCCAAGACAGGCCTGGGCTTGGGCCTGAAACAGGGCTTCAAGCCGGCTTGGTCGTCTTGGGCCTGAAGATCTTCAAGCGAGTTGAGATTAGTACCCAAGAGTGTGAAGGTATGTTATATTTTTTTTTGTCCAAAACCGACCTGTATGTGATTCCCGTATATAGTTCTATACCAACAAGACTCTTAAAAAGTAATTATCCTGGTTATAAATTTGTGGTGATCAATCTGATGTTTACCGTATCCGGTTACATCAGATTATTAATCAACACAAACTTATAACTAAATAAGTAATAATACATTGATCTGAGACCTGTCCACTCTCCGAACATCCGGGTATACCATCAAGTCGCAACTT
>BLSH010379909.1:348751-371083 GCA_018402905.1 Glandirana rugosa
TATGTATGTAAGTGGGCTAGTGCAAAAGGGGGGGGGAGGGGGAATGGGGGAGAGGAGGAAAGGGAGAGGGAAGGGAGATGGGACGGAAGGGGGGGAAGGGTAAGGGTAGAAAAGGGGGGAGATAGAAAGAGGAAAAAAGGGTGGGCGGGAAGGAAGGGAAAGAGACAGGAGAGAGGGAAAAAGGAAGAGGGGGGAAAGGGAAGGAAGGAAAAGAGGGGGGAGAGGGAGAAAGAGGGGGGGACGGGGATGGGTGGAGAAAGAGGGGAGGAAAAAAGGGGGGAAGGGAAAGGGGAAAGAAGGGGGAGAGAGCAAGGAAGGGGGGGGAGATGGGGGAAGGGAAAGAACCAAAGGAGTAAGGACCAAGAGCAGGCCCACCACGGGAGGTGTAGGGGGTACCATGGCATGAAAAGAAGGGACCACACCAAGACCATCAACACCAGTAAAAGGGTTGGTGAGTGTACCTGATCAAAATAAAAAAAGAGCACAATATTGGTCCCAGGGAAATAGCACCGGCACTGGTGGTAGCTTATATATATGCTGTGAATGTTAGTGACTGGGAGGCCACAGCGCAGGGGTACCGGGCTAGTAAAGAGGGCCTAGGGTAAGAGTAAAGGTAAGTCTATTTGGCCAGTAGCAAGCCACATGGTAGTAGACCGCCATGTTGTTCCGGCTACTGCTGTTCCAACACAGAGCAGGGATGGAAGCTTACCAGTTCAGTGCAGGGTCTCTGGAAGTCCCTGGGATCCTGTGCATACATCTGCCAAGCAGGGGCGTCCTGCTTAAATGCCCAACTGAGCGGCGCACATGCCGGCCTTTGGCTGTGTGTGACGTCACTCGGTCCAGTGGCCCGTAGTGCGCATGCGCAGGGGGTAATTGCGCGCGCACTACTTGCGGCCAGGTCCAAAGGGCGGAAGAGCCCAAGTCTTGGACTGTGCAAGAGCGGCTGTGTCACGCTTGGTGCGGACATAGCAACGATCCAGGGTCACTGCACTTCTGCCGAGGGAAACAGAGGAGGGGTCCTTGCGGGGGCTGCAGGATTTCAATCCATGGCGGCGTATTGTGTTACCAATGGTTTGTTTGGTGACTGGTCCCAACTGCCTTGAGATCATTCACAAGCTCCTCTCGTGTAGTTCTGGGCTGATCCCTCACTTTTATCATGATCATCCTTACCCCATGAGGCGAAATTGTGCGTGGAGCTCCAGACCGAGAGCGATTGATGGTTATTTTGTATTTCTTCCATTTGCGAATAAGCACTTAAACAGTTGTCTCCTTCTCACCAAGCTCCTTGCTTATGGTCTTTTAGCCCATTCCAGCCTTGTGCAGGTCTACAATCTTGTCCCTGAAGTCCTTTGACAGCTCTTTGGTCTTGCCCATGATGGTGAGATTTGAATGGAAGAAAGAGATTCTTTGGACAGGTGTCTTTTATACACATAACAAGTTGTCGTTAGAAGCACCTTCTTAAATTGATAGGACTAAACTGTGTACCACATGAGTACATACTCTAGCCAGCCTGTGGAATTATTGTTGGTTGGTAGGGGATCAAATACTTATTTTACTCACTGAACTGCAACTCAATTTATAACATTTGTATCATGTTTTTTTTCTGGATTTTTGGTTGATGCTCTCTCTCTATCATTTAAAAATTATATATATATGATAAAATAATAGAAACTTAATTTTTTTTGTAAATGTGCAAACTTACAAAATCTGCAGGGGATCAAATGATTATTTTCCCCACTGTAAGTTAGAATTCTCTATAAATAGAATGTCTCTTTTAGAGCAATACAGAACATAATCAGAATGATTCACAAGCAGTTCAGTGTGGACATTTCATAGCATTTCTGTTTCTTTCAATTAATTTATGGAAATATGGGGTCTATAAGCTCTATAAGCAAGTCACATCTATTCCCCTGACATTCTGTAACACTGTCACCACTGCTTTGGCTTAATGATATTTTTCCGGATCTAAATGTGTGCTTTGCTCAGAGCATCCTAATAGTCTAATTAGTAAATTACACACCAGTCACCCAGACACATCACATCACTTATACTGCCAAATGCTTAATACAATAATGTGCAAGTGACACTCCTTTACCTTTTCTTCTATTTCTTTCAGCTGTCGTTTTTGAAGTTCTATCCTATCTTCAAGTTCACGGATTCTCTGGAAATGTAGAAGAACAACACGCATTATTATCGCTGTCACTGTCTTTTTTACAAACAGTAACAAAGGCATTCATCTGGTCCATTCTGACATTTATATTTACAGAAACAGCTTGTTTTGCTATCAGACTCAGACATTATGGGCTGTTTAGCTCTATTTGTGTGTTTTTTGTTTTTCTTGTAGTGTTAGACAGGTGCATTGTCATTTGTCAATGTGCATTGCCTTTGTACCTTGACGTGCTTTTTTGAATGTACAATTTGGGGTGGATAGGGTTAATGGCCAATGACCAAGACTTGCTATATGCATTTTGATGCATTGTCATTGGCTTCTATAGGCTACCAAATACATTAAAATGCATTAAAAAACTGGTAAGTTGTATTCTTCAAAACGCACTGCACTGCTGAGATGGAGAAAGACACTATCTTCAGGCACGTGTTTTTTGCTTTTCAGAAAGTGTGCGTTAAAATGCACCAGTGTAAATGGGCCCTTGTTGGTTATAAATAAACCTGGGTTTCAGTGAGGAAATAGGCCAGAAAATCTCTCAGGCTTTTTTGGCTGTGTGTGTGTCCTGTTAGTGAGATTTTTCCTCACTTCTTATTCTGGACAACAAACAGGAAGTAAAAGTAAACATCCCCCCGCCATGAATACATACAGAAATAAAAACAGTGAAAACAGTGTGAAAGTTGAATAAAACTTGTTGTGCGCCCAAAAAATGTATTGCATAGCAAAAGACAAGAGGTAGGTCTCAACAGTCCTTGTCAATTCTTGCTGTCCATTGGTACTCTTACATAGGGTTGCCATCTCATCCCTTTAAAACTGAACACATAATAATTACACAGGTTCTGTGGTTGATTAAGGTGGTAATTGAACTCACTTGGTGCCTTATCTGCATTAAATTAGCCTCAGAACTTGTGTAATCTTGTGTAAACGGGTTTAAAGGAATGAGGTGGCAACCCTACTCTTACACCTATGTTTGCCACCTGGCTGGCATTTTTTCCCCTAAAAGGTGTCATCCATCTTCCACCAAGCTAGGTCTTACAATGAGGACTATGTTCGCCGTTCAGGATCCCTACCAGCCATATCTTACATTAAGGAGTATGTTTGCAATTCAGGAACTCCACCAACTAGGTCTTACACTGGGGAGTATGTTTGCCATCCAGGAAGTCCACCCGCAGGGTCTTACAATAAAGAGTATGTTCACCATTAAGGAAACTCACCAGCTAAGTTTGGCACTGAGGGGTACTGTATGTTCATCATTCAGGAACCTCACCAGTACAGTCTTAGACTAAAAAGTATGTTCACCATTAAGAAACTCCACCAGTCAGGTTTTACACTTAGGAGTATGTTCACCCACCCACCAGACATGTCTTACAATGCAGGCTAAGTTTACCATCCAGGAACCCCTCCATCCAAGTCTTTCAATGAGGCATAATTCCCCTATGACTTTAGATAGAAAAGGAATGATAACTTGAAAATAAGAAAATGGGATTAAGTGGTAGGTGGGATGTCAACCTGTGAGAAATTAATGATAATAATGTGGTGACTGTATTACGTTGTAGTGAATGGTTTATGTAATCAGAATTAATAATGGAATTATTACTATGAAATAGTATGTACATGCTTTGATGAAAATTTAGACAATAAAGAGTTTGAAAAAAAAAAAAGCATTTCAATGAGGAGTATGTTTACCATCCAGGAACCCCACCAGTAGTGTCTTACACTAAGGAGTACGTTCACTACCCAGGAGCCCCTCTAGCCAGGTCTTACATTGAGGAGTATGTTCATCATCCAGAAACCACACCAGTAAGGTCTTACATTAAGGAGTAAGTTCACTATCCGGGAATACCACCAACCAGGTCTTACATTGAGGAGTATGTTCACTATCCAGGAACCCCACCAGCAAGGACTTACATCGAGGAGTATGTTCACCATTCACAAACCCCACCAGTTAGGACTTACACTGCTGTACAACCTATTTAGATTAAGGATATAGGAAATTATGAAATAATGTATATGAATATAAAATGTTCTATTCCGGTAGAAGATGGCAGTCTCTCTCTCTATCTTTCTTTACTTATCTATCTTTCTCTCCCCTTCTCTCTCTCCTGCATCGCTTTCTTTTCTCACTTTCTCAGTTTTGTTCTTTGTTTCTCTCTCTTCTCTTTCTCCTCCATTCTCCTCTCTCTCTCTTTATTTCCCTCTTGGTTTTGCTCTCTAGCTTTATTTCATTGTTTTTTTTTCTCTCTCTCTTTCTCTCTTTTTAGATGGGAAACCCTTGGAGTATAGCCCTATTCTAGTCTACAGTCCCTGACAAAAGTCTTGTCGTTTGTGTACAAATTGACCTGAAGTGCCGCTGAAATATATTTCTAATCAAGATTTTTTTACAAGAAATGTCTCATTTTAATCCCAACAGCTATTGTAATAATGTTTCAGTGCAAAACGAAACTGTCAAAAAGTATTCTAATATTCACAGCTTGGTAAAACCCACTGAGTCAATTTTTGCAAAGACATAAGTGTTGTCGCCTTGTCATATGAGCTTCACCTGTGACTAATAATGGATCAATTAGGTCTCAGGTGTGTATAAAAAGAACCCCAGTACACTAGACCTTCACATCAACTGTAACCAGACCTCTGCAAACATGCCTAAGATTCACCCTGAGACTAAAGTTTTGATTATCAAGAGGCTGAAGACCAGATTCACTGCTGATGTGGCAGACACCTTCAATGTGCCTCAGCATCAAGTACAGAGGATAAAAAAAAGATTTGTAGAGACTGGAGACGTTTTTGAAAAGCCCAGCTCAGGCAGACCCCGCAAGACAACTGCTAGAGAGGACCGTTTGTTGGCTCGAAAATCCAAGGCCAGCCCATTTTCCACTGCAGCTGAGCTCCACGAGACCTGGTCACCTGAAGTCCCTGTGTCAACCAGAACAGTTTGTCGGATTCTGTCTCAAAATGGCCTCCATGGTCAAATCAGTGCCCAGAAGCCAGCACTAAACAAAAGACAATTGAAAAATCGTGTGGCATTTGCCAAGGCCCACAGCCTGCTAAAAGGATGGACGCTGGAAAAGTGGCAGAAGGTGGATTTTTCAGATGAATCTTCTGTTGAATAACACCACAGTCGCTGCAAATATTGCAGGAGACCTACTGGAGCCTGCATGGATCCGAGATTCACCCAGAAAACAGTGAAGTTTGGTGGCAGAAAAATCATGGTCTGGGGTTACATTTAGTATGGGGGTGTGCGAGAGATCTGCAGGGTGGAAGGCAACATCAATAGTCTAAAATACCAAGAAATCTTAGCTACTTCTTATATTCCCAACCATAAAAGAGGCCAAATTCTGCAGCAGGATGGTGCTCCATCGCATACTTCCATCTCCACATCAAAGTTCCTCAAGGCAAAGAAGATCAAGATGCTCCAGGATTGGCCAGCCCAGTCACCAGACATGAACATCATTGAGCATATGTGGGGTAGGATGAAAGAGGAAGCATGGAAGACTAAACCAAAGAATATTGATGAACTCTGGGAGGCATGCAAGACTGCTTTCTTTGCTATTCCTGATGACTTTGTCAATAAATTGTATGAATCCTTGCCAAACCGCATGGATGCAGTCCTTCAAGCTCATTGAAGTCATACAAGATATTACATTTGGATCTCACAGCACCACTACTTAATTTGCTCAATTTCTGTATAGGCGACAAAACTTTTGTCTTGCCAAAATTTGACCTTTCTGTCTTGATTAAATGATAAATCTTTTTTCAGTGAAACTAATTTATTTCAGTGCATTAAACATCATTCTGGAGGGTTTTAGCTTTTCATATGAGCTATTTCTAACACCAATTGATTAATTAAAAGTCAGGTTAATAGCAGGTGTTTCTACAAAATAGATAAGCGACAAGACTTTTGTCAGGGACTGTATAGGGACTTGCTGCATGGTCTAACCCAGCGAGGGACAAACAGGAATCAAGGCTGTCATGAACAAGTAGATAAGCAGTTTGGTGGAGGATTACTAGGCTAATTTTGGCCAGGGAGAGTGACCAGTATGTGCTTTACTAAAAATGCACTTATCCTCTAAGGCAGTGGTCATCAAACTGTGGCCCTTTGCGTGCCTTTATGCGCCTTTGGGGCACTATTTCTCTCATTGATTCTAGGCATTATTTCCTCCTACTGACACCAATGATGAAACACCATTCTTTCCACCGACACCAACATTGGGGCATAATTCCTCTCATTGATGACAATATAGTGGGGCCCTATTCCTTCCACTGGCACCAGTGATGGGCCATGCTTCCTTTCACTGATATAAATGTTGAAACACTATTCCTGACACAAATGACTGATGGGGCACTATTCCTTCCACTGACACCAAAGATGGGGCACTATTCCTTCCACTGATACCAAAGATGGGGCACTATTCCTTCCACTGAAACCAAAGATGGGGCACTATTCCTGGCACTGAAACTAATGATGGGACACTATTCCTGGCATTGGCATATTCTTGACACCTATAATGGGGCACAAATCCTTCCACTCACACAATGAAGGGGCATTATTCCTACCACCGACAACAATGATGGGGTACGATTCCTTCCATTCAAACCAATGAAGGACACTATTCCTTCCACTGATGCCAATGATAAAGCATTATTTTTTCGACTGCCACCAACAATGGGACACTATTCCTCTTACTAATACCAATGGTGGGGCACTATTCCTTTCACTGATAACAACAATGTGGTGCTCCT
Organism: Glandirana rugosa; assembly: GCA_018402905.1. Classification (NCBI taxonomy): domain Eukaryota; kingdom Metazoa; phylum Chordata; class Amphibia; order Anura; family Ranidae; genus Glandirana; species Glandirana rugosa. Next base: position 355,653 of record BLSH010379909.1, read on the forward strand.
CCTACTGACCACAGGTGCAATGTAATTTTTTTACTCCCACTGACCACCAAGCCGGAGGCATTTTCTACTCCTAAAGTCTGAAGGACAGTAAACTGGCCACTTGTTTAAAACATTTAGAGAGCTCTGCTCTAAGGTGAACACTGCAATAATCATTTAAAATATGCCCTTACTTAAAATGCACTGCACTTCCTCTTTAACTTTCAAAACCACGTTTATTAACATAATAAGAAAGAAACATATAAGCACAGTGCATGTCTTGACATTCAGGTAACACATATTAAGTAAAAAAATACATTTACAAATCAAAGCAGGGTACTTGAAAAATGCTTTTGTTTTCATCCCGATGTTGTGCAGTAACATAAGTGTTGTAATAAAGACTATGGCTCTGTGTTCTTAATTTACAAGTTCTAGAGGATTATGACATATGACTGGTATACATATTGGGCAATCAAGAGTAACTCCCATGACTCATCTGGTAATTATACAAGAGAACTCATTCATTACAGGTATCAGGAATTGACAGCCATCTATCCCAGACCTTGTTGTATTTGGCCGGGCATCCTCTATGGCGATAAACTACTTTTTTGTAAGGCAACGTTAAATTTATCTCAGCAACCCAAGCCTGAAAGGTAAGGGGATCTGCTCTCATCCATTGTTGGGCCACTAATTTCCTGGCACTAAAGAGAATTTCATAGAGAAAGGTGGCGAGGAATTTGTCTATATCGACGTCTGGGAGTAGGCCCAGCACACAGGGTTTTGGGTCAAGTTAAAGGGGGATCCCATGTTGTCATTGAAAAATTTTATGCATCCAGTAGGTCTGGATCATTGGGCAGGTCCATATTAGGTGAAAAAATGTGCATGGATGTCCTGTGCATCTAGGGCATATTGGATTGTAGTCGGGTCGGTATTTGGCGATTCTCAATGCAGTTAAGTATGCTCTGTGTATTATGTACAGTTGGGTCAGTCGCTCTGATGATCTGGGGGATGATTTCTTTGTGTTTTCTAATATTTCATCCTAATCTGACTCCTCCAAGGGGCCAAGATCACCCTCTTAGCGAATTTTAGCTCTATCGGTGATTTGATTGGACATTGGTGTACGTAATATATTGTATAGTGTAGATATTAATTTGGTGTGGTCTGCCCCTATGATTACGTCCACTAAGGGTAATGTTTGAGTGTCGGGAGACTCTCAGGGAGTTGTGTTTGGAACTGTACTTCCTCTTTAATCACCAACAATTCTACATCGGACTGGGCAAACATTTTCATTTTATCCCAAGAATTCTAAATGTCTAAACTCCCATCGTTCGAGATTAGCAGCTAGCCACATAGCAAAGGATCAGGATGACATTCCAGAGGCCAGTGCCTTTTAAAGCAAGTAACCAATGGCAGCTCTGATGTTGCTATCCTTGGCTTCAGTTTTTTTTATGAGCCATTGTGTGATGGATATTTAGTGAAAATGGTGATCCTCGTCTTCATAGGTTTCTCTCCTGCTTCTGGTGGATTACAGATATTACGTGGCGGGGTAATTCTATTTGAAAGCTGAAAAGAGTAAATCCTAATCCAATAACAGAGCTAAGCTATGACAGACACTCTGCGTGATATTCATTCTCTTCCATAGAACACCATGGCTTTCATTTCAGTGACTTGGAGCACAACTTCAATCTTACAGCAACAATATAATCACTACATAATATGGATGTTAAAGAAATATTATTTTATTTTTTTTTTCAAATCTTTTATTTAATCAAAGACGTGAGACAGAGTCCACAATGAAACATGAGACAGGAAGTGTTTACAAAGAATTACATCGAGCAAATGTGACATATCAAATTACCAGGACCACTTCCAGGCATTATCTATGGTGCGAGATAATGGCTCTGACTCACTCCATTTTCCAAAACAGAATAAAGAAAAGACAAAGATAGGCGGAAAAAGAGTGAAAGAGCATTAGAGAAAGCATAGGGTCAGAAGAAGAGAAGGAGGAGGAGAAAAGAGGGGGGGAAAAAAAAAAAAAAAGGGGGGGAGGGGGGAAGGAACCTCCAGGGGATAGGGAACATGACTTGTGAACCTGAACCGTCCTTTACCAAAGGGTGTGGGGATGGGTTTTATATCTACCCTGCTGTGTCTGAATCAAAAAGCGCCTTCCCCTCCTCTGAGAAGACAAATAGGTTCCATAGGGTCCAGGTCTTTTTGTAGCGCTCCTGTTGGTGTCTAGCCGTTAATACCAGGTCTTCTAACTTATTTATTTCTTTCACCTTCCTAATCCACATGCCCACTGTCGGTGGGAGCCGCGACTTCCACCTCAAGGGAATGCATAACTTTGCCGCGTCTAGTAAATGTCTGACAATTGACTTTTTGTATGTTTTAGCTGGTATACCGGTGACGTCTAAGAGAAAAAATGCGGGGTCGTCTGGGATAACTTTTTCGGTGAATTTTTGTGTAATCTCGCGGATCGATTTCCAAAACCGCTCGGGCTCAGGACAGGACCAGAAAATGTGTAATAGTGTTCCTCCATTCTCCTGGCATCGCCAGCATCTGTCCGAGGAAGATTCAAAAATCCGATGCAGTTTCTCTGGTGTGTAATACCACCTCGAAAGAATTTTAAAATTTGTCTCTTGTATCTTGGAGCAAATAGAAGATTTGTGAGTGAATCTGAGGATATGAGTGCGTTGTGAAGGGCTGAAGGTACGGTGTAGGTCATGTTCCCATTTCAACAGTCCGGGGAGTTGGTATTCGTCAGGAGGGGTGATTAACAGGTTATATGCCATTGAGAGGGTGTGTGTCATTGGGCCCTCACCAGAAATATTATTTTAAATTGAATTCCTGACAAAACATATTTCTTGTAAGTTTAGGTAGTGTGGGGGAAAGGTAAATTCTCAAATGTGTTTATATAACAATCTTTTATTTGAAAGATTACTACGCAATCAGATTGTGCATGCCAATGCAACTGAATCATTAAAGTGAACCTGTCATCAACCAAGACAAAGCACGAGAATAGATATAAAATACCTATGCAGAGGTCAGCTTCGATGAAATCTGCAAGTCAAAATGATCAGTAGATCCAGAGATAATCGACAGCTGAAGTGATATGCATATCCCCAGCTTTGCCCTATTGGTCCCTAAATTTAGGGAGGGGAGGGTAGAAAACGTACGGTTGAGCCACGTTTTACTGTCCCTCAACCGCCCCTCCATGAACTTCAATGGGGATAGGGGGACCTGAACGGTCCGCATGTGTGAAAGGGGCCTAAAGGGCATACACAGTAGCTAAGTAGAAGTACCTGAAATAAAGAGAAGACAGAAGGCAAATCCAAAGTTGATTTCTACAGAAAGATTTACACATAACTTCAGCTGTCTGTAACTTTGCATTTGCTGATCATTCTGATGTGTTCTTTTCCCTAAATCTATAAATATGATCAGATTATGCATTTTTTATAATTTGTTCAGTTCGAATTTTGAAATTTAGTGACAAATTTACTTTAATATCTTTAGGTGGGTTTGAACGTTTTGTCTTGTTGGTCATTCTTTATTCTATCTGCTGTGGCTACACTTGTGAAGATTGTAAAATAAATTAATAACCGCGCTCTCAATTCCCCATAATAATGTTTCCAAGTGCTCTGCTTGAATCCACTCAAATCTGGTCACAAACCCAAATGCACAGGAACGTGGGCACCCAGAAACAACAGTATGGCGCTCCTGTGCCTTTAAACAGACTCTACATATGACTCACATATAGAGAAGGAGAGAGAGACCTCTCCTAGTGTAGTAGATTTAAATGTATTGATTAGAGTGTAAAAATTGCACTAACACTGATAATAACATTCGTGTTGCCCCAGTGATGACGTTCATTAGAACACAACGTTTCGGGTGTTAGTGGTGACGTCTTATTGCCTGTAAGGACGCCAGATGCTGAGTGTAACCGATTTGCCTATAATATCCTTCTTTCTTGTAAGTACAGTATCTCACAAAAATGAGTACACCCCTCACATTTTTGTAAATATTTTATTCTATCTTTTCATGTGACAACACTGAAGAAATGACACTTTGCTACAATGTAAAGTAGTGAGTGTACAGCTTGTATAACAGTGTAAATTTGCTGTCCTCTCAGATTAACTCAACACACGACCATTAATGTTTAAACCACTGGCAACAAAAGTGAGTACATCCCTAAATGTAAATGTGCAAATTCAGCCCAAAGTGTCAATATTTTCTGTGGCCACTATTATTTTCCAGCACTGCCTTAGCCCTCTTGGGCGTGGAGCTCACCAGAGCTTCACAGGTTGCCACTGGAGTCCTCTTCCCCTCCTCCATGATGACATCATGGAGCTGGTGGATGTTAGAGACCTTATGCTCCTCCACCTTCCGTTTAAGGTTGCCCCACAGATGCTCAATAGGGTTTGGGTCTAGAGACATGCTTGGCCAGTCCATCACCTTTACCCTCAGCTTTTTTAGCAAGGCAGTGGTCATCTTGGAGGTGTGTTTGGGGTTGCTATCATGCTGGAATACTGTCCTGTGGCCCAGTATCCGAAGGGAGGGGATGAGGCTCTGCTTTAGTATGTCACAGTACATGTTGGCATTCATGGTTCCCTCAATGAATTGTAGCTCCCCAGTGCCGGCAGCACTCATGCAGCCCCAGACCATGACACTCCCACCACCATGCTTGACTGTAGGCAAGACACACTTGTCTTTGTACTCTGCCCTTGGTTGCCGCCACACATGCTTGACACCATCAGAACCAATTAAGTTTATCTTGGTCTCATCAGACCACAGGACATGGTTCCAGTAATCAATGTCCTTAGTCTGCTTGTCTTCAGCAAACTGTTTGTGGACTTTCTTGTGCATCATCTTTAGAAGAGGCATCCTTCTGGGACAACAGCCATGCAGACCAATTTGATGCAGTGTGCGGCGTATGGTCTGAGCACTGACAGGCTGACCCCCCACCCATTCAACCTCTGCAGCAATGCTGGCAGCACTCATACATCTATTTCCCAAAGACAACCTCTGGATATGACGCTGAGCACGTGCACTCTACTTCTTTGGTCGACCACGGCGAGGCCTGTTCTGAGTGGAACCTGTCCTGTTAAACCACTGTATGGACCTAGCCACCATGCTGCAGCTCAGTTTCAGGATCTTGGCAATCTTCTTATAGCCTAGGCCATCTTTATGTAGAGCAACAATTCTTTTTTTCAGATCCTCAAAGTGTTCTTTGCCATGAGGTGCCATGTTGAACTTCCAGTGACCAGTATGAGAGAGTGATAGCGATACCACCAAATTTAACACACCTGCTCCCCATTCACACCTGAGACCTTGTAACACTAACGAGTCACATGACACAGGGGAGGGAAAATGGCTAATTGGGCCCAATTTGGACATTTTCACTTAGAGGTGTATTCACTTTTGTTGCCAGTGATTTAGACATTAATGGCTGTGTGTTGAGTGATTTTGAGGGGACAGCAAATTCACACTGTTATACAAGCTGTACACTCACTACTTTACATTGTAGCAAAGTGTCATTTCTTCAGTGTTGTCACATGAAAAGGTAGAATAAAATAAACCCAGTAATATGAAAATCCCCCCCCCCCCCCAGTGCCCACTGTTTATAAATCTTCTTTTTACATTAAAATAGTAATACCTTTTTGGCTGATCTGTATACCATGGTCACATGATAAACTGCACGGTCTGCCTGAGTGCCGAGTGTTCAGGTAGGAGGAGATTTCCACTACAGCCAGCTGTTATGGGAGGCGGATCATCCATCAATCAAGATGTGGCATCCCACCCACTGTGTTCTTTTTTAGTTACTGGGCGGAGGGACTGGGCTGTCATTAAGGATCTGTATACACGTGCACATGTGCAGCTGTACTATCCTCACTGTGTATTATCTGGCCTTTGCAAGAGAGAGAGTGCAGGATTTGTCCATATAGGATCAAGTAGCCTTTTTACACAATGCAGAGGATTAACCCCTAAAGTTCCACAGTAAATATAACAAGAATGTTATTCTGCATATACAGACAGATTTTACTGCTGTGGGTTTAGTAACACTTTAAAGCAATGTTTGATTTTCACTAAAATAATAAATTATCTTTGCACAAAGCACTTATTGTCCTATTTGCGCAGGTGTAGGACTTTATAGACCTATTATTTAATCTAATGACTACACTTGTGACTACAATTATCGGGCTACTGGGATTGTCTTGCAGCAGCCAAACTAACTGAATTACACTGACGAAATAACAAGGGCAAACCAGCTAAGCTGATTACTATGTCTGCATACCATATGTATACAGGTGTAGGCTGTGTCTACATAACCTATAGACAGGAGCAGGCTGCATCTGAGCACCACGGTAAGAAACACAGCAATATCCTTTATTTTAAACATGGAGCAGATTGTTTTGAAGTTTTGATGTTAGAAAATATAGATTTAATTGTAGAGCTATAAATTAAAAAACATGTCTGCTCGGTAAGAAATATAGAGAAATGAGGACTAGTGGTTACAGTCCAGGTCCTGATGCACGAAACAAGGTTGACCATCAGTATGAAACGTTCCAGCTGTGTAGCCTCCCTATACCATCAAGCGGAATCAGGTTTCTGAAAGTAGTTTGTATTCTATAGTATTGTGTGCTGTATTTAATGTCACTGCAGCTACTTTTAATAATTATCTGCAATGTCCAGGTAAAGAGGACTATGGGGAGTCCACAGCACCTTTCTGCTATAGAGTAGGAGGTTTACATATCAGTTGTCAAAAAAGTTTTATTTTCCACTGCAGGTTGCTCTGCAGTATAAGTACATATTGAAGTAAATGTTATATCTGCATTGGGTCAATCTGCTTTTACAGATCTGTAAATCTACTTTATAGGAGAGATGTGCACAATTTTTTTTAGATTTGATTCCAACTTCAACTCCAGCCACAAATGGTCACATTTGTGTGGTTGAGGCTGGAACATCTTTTTTGGAGTGGAAGAGGGGGATGGGGCAAAGATGGGTGGGCTTCTAGGAACTTTTGCATTTGCAATATATTTTTATTGTTACAGCATAGTCTTTCTCAGCATGTGAAAATGCATATATACACCAGGAGATGGCATGTTGCAACAAGCCTAACATGGCTCAAAAAAGTTGTAACAATAAAAGACAGTGCACAGTTGCCCGTATTTTAATAGCACAGTCCCTGTTTTCCAACTTTGTAAAAGGTCAAGCTACGTACATTTTGCTGTGATCGCCACCAAAGATCTCACCATTTAGGGCCAGGTGTGAGAAGTCTTAGGTGTTATTTAGGTCCGGTCCTCTTGTTTGACTAAGCCCTGGTTCATACTGAATGTGGCTGTGAAATTGTGTGACTTCACTTGAAATCGCATAATTTCAAAGCCGCATGGTGGTGTGACTGCAGGTGCGACCTAGAGGACATCTGTGCGACTTCATGCACAGATGTCTATGCAAGTTGCACAGGCAGTTGCCAAAAATAGTGCAGGAACTATTTTTTCAAATTGGTGTGGCACCGCAAATTCAGCATTGCCCCAATTTGAGCAATTCCATTGTCGACGATAGGGTGTGACTTTGACAGGTCAAATCGCTTGACAAGTTGCACTGAAGTGAACGGGGGCCAAGTATTGGTCTGGAGGGCTAAAGAAACCTCTTCTTAAGGGTTGCTTATATTATAAGTATTCATTTACAGGTCACAATATGATATGCTCACTTTTAGCACAGGACAAACCCAGCAGATATTCAGGGAGAGTGCTGTGTGGCTTCAGCATGCATTGGCAAATGTGCCTGACTATATCGTCAGGTTTTTCTTTTAACGATATCAAAGAGTTACTCCACTTTTGTTGAGGAAAAAAACGATCTTCTCTGGGTAATCCATGTACATTGCTAGGATTTTAACAACCATTGTTGCAGATTCTGACTGTTCTGCTCTGAAGAAAAAGCTGTTTGTCCTTTGGATATGGATTCTGAATGGGAGTGACTAATTAATTTTAATTAGCTGGTGCCCTTTCAGGGTTCTGATAAGAAAAGTTGCAGTGTCTACATCCCAGTGGCGGCTGGTGAAATTTTAGGATGGGAGGGGCAGACCCCGCCCTTCCTTTTTGACCCCTCCTACTTATCATAAGGTCCACCCCTTATAGTTTCCACCCCTTGTGTCAGGAGTATACAGCCCAGCATCACCAGATAGGGTATACAGCATCACCAGATAGGGGTATACAGAGTCACCAGATAGCAGTATACACTTACAGAGCACCGTATAGCAGTATACAGAGCCACCATATAGCAGTATACAGAGTCACCAGATAGGGATATACAGAATCACCATATAGCAGTATACAGAGGCCCAGATAGCAGTATAAAGAGCACCAGAGAGCAATATACAGTCACCATATAGCAGTATACAGAGCCCCAGATAGGGTATACAGTCACCAGATAGGGGTATAGGGTCCCAGATAGGGTATACAGTCACCAGATAGGGGTATACAGGGTCCCAGATAGGGTATACAGAGCCCTAGATAAGGTATACAGGGTCCCAGATAGGGGTATACAGGGTCCCAGATAGGGTATACAGAGCCCCAGATGGGGTATACAGGGTCCCAATAGGGTATACAGAGTCCCAGATAGGGTATACTGTCACCAGATAGGGGTATACAGGGTCTAGGGATAGGGTATACAGTCACCAGATATGGGGTATACAGGGTCCCAGATAGGGTATACAGTCACCAGATAGGGTATACAGAGCCCCAGATAGGGTATACAGTCACCAGATAGGGGTATACAGAGCCTCAGATAGGGTATACAGGGTTCCAGATAGGGTATACAGTCACCAGAAAGGGTATACAGTCACCAGATATGGGTATACCGTGCCCCAGATAGGGGTATACAGCAGGGGTGGCCAGGGGCTTGAGGCACCGACCGCTGCTAGCCCCCCACCCCCCGGGGGTAGGTCCGTGTAAACGCCACTTACTGTTTCTGCAGAGCTGCTGCGGTGTGCTCTGCTCTTCTCCTCCTCCTCCATGAAGACACGCAGCGTCGGCTCTGGCATGTCTCCTCTCCCTCAGCGCCAGGCATTTAATAGGATCGCCTGGCGCTTTGCCCAATTGGGAAACAGGTCTCACAGACCTGACTCCTGATTGGCGGGGAGGAGCGTTAGTGTGAAAATAGTGAAAATTCATTCACTATGGTCACACAATTGGGTAGGATCGGGGCGCACTCTCTGCACCCCGAGCCCACCCTATTTTGCAGCCTGTTAGAGCCTCGGGCTCTAATCAGGTGGTTAAAAAAAAAAACACCCCCTCCCGCCCCCGCCAAAGGAATCCATGTGTCCGGCGCCCTAAAAGGGGCCGGGCACATGGAGAGGGGGGAGGCAGCGGCAGGGACAGGGGGTGCGGCACCCGTGCATCCTTAATGCACAGGCCACCCCTGCTACATCCCTTTATTCTTGGTTAAATCATACGGAAGGAACAACCATATATGAAATCTTTGCTGCAGAGGATGCCTGTAACCAGTGCAGAGTTCTTTATCCAAAAAGAAAATTATATTTTTGGAGGCGTTCTGTACACTAGCTGTGTACAGAATGACCCCAGGCTGCCATATTGCATTGCATTTTACAGAAAATGCTGCAGTTTAAAAAAAAAATGTATGTTTACAAACATTAAATTACAGAATGGCTTGTGTTGGAATTGTATATGCTATATAGATTCATTTGTATTTTTTAAACCAAAGTGGAGTTACCTTTTAACGTTTAATGACATTTAATGAGGTTTTTTTTTTTTTGCTGACAGGCAAACTGCACAGGATAGATTTAGTATGTGATGTGCATAATTTAAAGGGTAACTCCACATTGTGGGGAAAAAAAAATAGCAAATAAAAAAAATAATAATAATATAGTGTATACAATTGCGACACAAGTCATATTGTTATTAAATGGTATTAAAAATGACCTTTCCTTTTCAATCTGCAGTTCTGTAATTGAATACAATATGGCTACCTGGAGGTGTTATGAGCACAGAATGTGTACAGAACGCCCCACAGACACTTCATTTCCTGCTTGTGTGATTGGCTCACTGATTTTCCCAGAAGTCTGCACTAATACAAGTCAGATTTCAGGCATCTCCTGCAATAAAAATGCAATTTTTGGTGAGATACTCTCAATAGAAAATCACGCCTAAAGGCATGCAGGCCCAGCAGATTTCCTCATTAGTGCCCTGCAGGTGTTGCAGTTGCATAATTATGAAACCACTCCCATTAGATTCACTTTCCCATGTGGACACAGACAAACACACAGGGATTTCTTCAGAATAACAAAAGGTAGGAATCTGCAACAAAGTTTGTTAAAATCCCTACAATGTACATAGATCACCCAGAGGGGAATGCTTTTTTTCTCAACAAAAGTGGAGTTCCTCTTTAAGCTTCATCTTTTTGTGGGCAATACATCAATGAATATTAAAGATTAGAATCTGCATCACCACAGAGTGGCGCTGTGGATACAGGAAATGTTACATATGCTATGTCCTAATTAAACTATATGTGAAAAAAGGAGCTACAATATGGACTTTTTAGGCACAACCATACACGTATAAAAAATTGAAAAAAGTTTATTACAGTATATTAAAATATGACAAACGATGAACTTGTTAACACACTTATGCATTGCCTTAAGATTTGTCGAATACCACTTATGACAACAGATTGCACTACATATGTTGGATATGAAAACCTAATGTATAGGAACAGTAGAATCCCAAGTGCTTGGTGTTGCCGGCCTGTGGTATCAATATCTTCGATCGCTCTACATATTACGCACTGATCGCCTCCCTCAGGAGCATAAGGCCACTAGTGTGCATAAGAACAAGCAACATGTATTACATATATAAAGGGAATGAGACAAACATTTATAAACGACAATGATATCCAGTTAAGGCTGACCATACGAATGCTTACCATATGTGCTACCAGATCCCCAACCATGGCAGAAGGAGCAAACCATCAAATACGGGGGTCTCCATAACATGATGGTAAGGTAATGGGGTGTGTATGGTTTGTATATTCAACAACCCATATATATATATATATATATATATATATATATATGAGACCACCCCAAAATTAATGGGAGGTAACTTACCCGATCATTAATACCAACATACCTATAATTTAGAAACCATAAAAACAACACATGAAAAAAAAGAATAGATATTAGAGAAGGACATATTTGGTAGTTGAACGGACTTACTATGTAATATTAGCATTGAATATCAGAAAAAAAACAATAATAATTGACCAGGCAGGTGTTGAAGACCAAGGAGACCGCTCAGGGTGACAAGGATATTAATATAGAGTTCTAAAAAAGATATGAAGGCATATAGAGAGGACAATAGAGTCTGCTAAGATATTCACATTAGATCTATAGGAAACACATAAGAGGCAAAAGGGAATATAGGTATAAATAATACAAGACTGAGAATATACCTACCTAAAGATACCGCAACTGAATGCGCAGAAGCTCTAAATAGCTGAATATCTAGCTGGGCATATCACATGTGCCACAAGGTAAAGCTCCAGTCATCTCAGCTTCTGTCATTAATAGGGAGCCCTTGTGCAGATTAGAGCCAAATATTACAAACCAGCCACATACAGATGTTCAAGGTCTAAATAAAAAAGCATACGATTTACTCCAGCAGGGAAAGAATTCCCACAAAGCTGTCACATGCCACAAGTGAGACAGTATTACATAGGGCTGACTGCTACATACCTAGAAGGGGGGCCTCCTGTATGATCATACATGGCCAAACGTCGGTACACGCAGGTAGGGATGAAGTAAGTGCGCTCAGCTGGCATCCATTTGTATGGGCGTCCCGCCCAGGACATCCAATCGGCGCTGACCGCATGTCATGTCATGTTATTATTGACGCCCCCCGTATTTGATTGTTTGCTCCTTCTGCCATGGTTTGTGATCCAGTAGCGCATATGGTAAACATTCATACGGTCAGCTTTAACTGGATAACATTGTGGTTTATAAATGTATATGTCTCATTCACTTTATATATGTAATACTTACATGTTGCTTGTTCTTATGCACACTAGTGGCCTTATGTTCCTGAGGAACCACCCAGCGTGTAACATGTAGAGCAATCGAAGATATTGATACCACAGGCCGACAACACCAAGCACTCGGCATTCTACTCTTCCTATACATTAGGTTCATATCCAATATATGTAGTGCAATCTGTTGTCATAAGTGGTATTCAACAAATCTTAAGGTAGTGTATTAGTGTGTTAACAAGTTCATCGTTTGTCATATTTTAATATACTGTAATAAACTTTATTGAATTTTTTTATACATGTATGGTTGTGCCTAAAAAGTCCATATTGTAGCTCCTTCGTTTCAAATACACCAATGAAGCTGCCTCCACTTCCCTAACTTTGACCAAATATAATCATATTTGCTATGGTGTCTTGGTGGATTGGAGGGGATAAATTAGCATCCTGACCCCCAGTTTTAAGATGTTGGAGTGTGTTACCCATTGGCATTCAGGTTATTCAATGTGGGGAACTTACAGGGGAACTATAATAGTATGGCATTAATTTTGTTTTCATTTTTTTCAAAGTTTTTACAATTTAAAATTGTATTTCAATCTTTGTTCTGATAATAACATTTAATACATGACAAAGGATTCTTGGAGTACTATGACCCATCTAAAGAGACAGCACAATAATAGTTATTTCATTTCAGACAGGTTGAAAATGCACGCATGTATGTGTGTGTAAATTTCTGCTTGAGCTGATGAACTCTGTACACAATACAATGAAATATGTAAAAAAGAAACTTAGATTTCCACAGACTGCCTCAAATGGAGCATATATAATATGAGTTAGCATTGTTTTTACCCGATTACAAAAAAAAAATAATATTTGTAAGCCATAATATACAGTAGAAAAAACCTTATACATTTTCTTTAAAGTGTTACTAAACCCAGGAGCCTGCATTCCCTATATCTGGTCTCCCACAGAACATGGAAATGCAATTATTTTAGTAAATATAAACTGCTAAATACCTTATCTCATCAGCAGTATGCAGTGCCTTGAAAAAAGTATTCATATCCCTAAAAAATTTCCACGTTTTGTTGTTACAACCACAAACGTAAATTGGGATTTTATGTGATAGACCAACACAAAGTGGCACATAATTGTGAAGTGGAAGGAAAATAATAAATGATTTTCAACATTTTTAACATATTTTAAATATTTAAGAAATATCTGAAAAGTGTGGCGTGCATTTGTATTCAGCCCCCTTTACTTTGTTACCCTTAACTAAAATCTAGTGAACCCAACTGCCTTCAGAAGTCACCTAATTAGTAAATAGAGTCCACCTGTGTGTAATTTAATCTCAGTATAAATACAGCTGCTCTGTGAAGCCCTCAGAGGTTTGTTAGAGAACCTTAGTGAACAAACATCATCATGAAGGCCAAGGATCACACCAGACAGGTCAGGGATAAAGATGTGGAGAAGTTTAAAGCAAGCTTTTCACATCTCATGGAGCACTGTTCAATCCATCATCCAAAAATGGAAAGAGTATGGCACAACTGCAAACCTACCAAGACATGGCAGTCCACCTAAACTGACAGGCCGGGCAAGGAGAGCATTCATCAGAGAAGCAGCCAAGAGGCCCATGGTAACTCTGGAGTAGCTGCAAAGATCCACTGCTCAGGTGGGAGAATCTGTCCGCAGGGACAGGGAAGCTGGTCAGAGTTGATGGGAAGATGGCTTGGGCCAAATACAGGGCAATCTTAGACAAAAACCTGTTAAGAGTCTGCAAAAGACTTGAGACTGGGGCAGAGGTTCACCTTCCAGCAGGACAACGACCCTAAACATACAGCCAGAGCTACAATGGAATAGTTTAGATCAAAGCATATTCATGTGTTAGAATGGCCCAGTCAAAGCCCAGACCTAAATCATATTGAGAATCTGTGACAAGACTTGAAAATTGCTGTTCACAGACGCTCTCCATCCAATCTGACAGAGCTTGAGCCAGTTTGCAAAGAAGAATGGGCAAAAATGTCACTTTCTAGATGTGCAAAGCTGATAGAGACATCCCCAAAAAGACTTGCAGCTGTAATTGCAGTGAAAAGCGGTTCTACAAAGTATTGACTCAGGGGGCTGAATACAAATGCACCCACACTTTTCACATATTTGTTTGTAAAAAATGTTGAAAACCATTTTCATTTTCCTTCCACTTCACAATTATGTGCCACTTTTTGTTGGTCCATCACATAAAATACATTACATTTTTTGGTTGTAACATGACAAAATGTGGAAAATTTCAAGGGGTGTGAATACTTTTTGAAGGTACTGTAAAGCAGTCTTGTGACTTCTATCAGTGTCCAGCAATGCACTGGTTAAAGCTTGTAGGAGGAGTTTCCATTCTCCCCTGATTGTCCTATGAAGCTGCAGGACCCCTGACCCTCTGTCTGGACAGAACTGATTGGCCCTGATGGTGATGGCATACACCCTCCCAAAAATAAAAAAATTCTAGCAATACACACCAAACTACAGTCAGGTCCATAAATATTGGGACATCAACACAATTCTAATCTTTTTGGCTCTATACACCACCACAATGGATTTCAAATGAAACTAACAAGATGTGCTTTAACTGCAGACTTTCAGCTTTAATTTGAGGGTATTTACATCCAAATCAGGTGAACGGTGTAGGAATTACAACAGTTTGTATATGTGCCTCCCACTTTTTAAGGGACCAAAAGTAATGGGACAATTAGCTGTTCCATGGCCAGGTGTGTGTTATTCCCTCATTATCTCATTTACAAGGAGCAGATAAAAGGTCCAGAGTTAATTTCAAGTGTGCTATTTGCATTTGGAATCTGTTGCTGTCAACTCTCAATATGAGATCCAAAGAGCTGTCACTATCAGTGAAGCAAGCCATCATTAAGCTGAAAAAACAAAACAAATCCATCAGAGAGATAGCAAAAACATTAGGTGTGGCCCAAGTCAACTGTTTGGAACATCCTTAAAAAGAAAGAACACACCGGTGAGCTCAGCAACACCAAAAGACCCGGAAGACCACGGAAAACAACTGTGGTGGATGACTGAAGAATTCTTTCCCTGGTGAAGAAAACACCCTTCACAACAGTTTGGGAGACATAAGTGAGACCACTTCAGAAGAGAACTAACAACTGAAACTGTGTGTATGTGGATGGAGGACCTCTCACAATAATTAGACCGGTTGACAACACTTCCCACAAAAGAAGTGGTCCCTTTCTTAAGAAGTCAGTAGGTGGTGTCAACAAAAGGCACCAGAAGGCCCAGAAAACCACAACGACTCGAGTGGCCACACAAGAAAGAAAAATTCCTACAAGGTTTGTCAACTGAACCCGGTGTGGATTACAAAAACGATAGAGAGACTACCTAAACAAAACAAAAAAGTCGAATTACTACCGAAC
>BLSH010379909.1:371093-393130 GCA_018402905.1 Glandirana rugosa
CCAGACCCGAAACTGACCCGGTAAGATTGTGTACTTATACGAAACTAGATTTGATAAGGTAACATCGAGACCGACATACAAATCCCAGCAACAGGACGACCTTCCACTTGGAGGCGGGGTCAGAGTTCAGAAAACGTCTGAGATTGTCCAAAAGAAGATTCTAACGGGACATAAACCGGGTTATGTAGAAGGGTAGTTGAGACTGGTCGAAGGGACAGGGACGCCTGTCTAAGAGGGTGGACTCGTCACCTAGAAACGTCGATGAGGTCTCAATGGTACCCGGAGAACCGACGAAGAGACTACTTATGAGAGGAATCTTTTCACATCTCATGGAGCACTGTTCAATCCATCATCTGAAAATGGAAAGAGTATGGCACAACTGCAAACCTACCAAGACATAGACATCCACCTAAACTGACAGGCCGGGCAAGGAGAGTATTCATCAGAGAAGCAGCCAAGAGGCCCATGGTAACTCTGGAGTAGCTGCAAAGATCCACTGCTCAGGTGGGAGAATCTGTCCGCAGGGACAGGGAAGCTGGTCAGAGTTGATGGGAAGATGTATTGGGCCAAATACAGGGCAATCTTAGAAGAAAACCTGTTAGAGTCTGCAAAAGACTTGAGACTGGGGCGGAGGTTCACCTTCCAGCAGGACAACGACCCTAAACATACAGCCAGAGCTACAATGGAATAGTTTAGATCAAAGCATATTCATGTGTTAGAATGGCCCAGTCAAAGCCCAGACCTAAATCCTATTGAGAATCTGTGGCAAGACTTAAAAATTGCTGTTCACAGACGCTCTCCATCCAATCTGACAGAGCTTGAGCCATTTTGCAAAGAAGAATGGGCAAAAATGTCACATTCTAGATGTGCAAAGCTGATAGACACATCCCCAAAAAGACTTGCAGCTGTAATTGCAGTGAAAGGCGGTTCCACAAAGTATTGACTCAGGGGGGCTGAATACAAATGCACCCCACACTTTTCACATATTTGTTTGTAAAAAATGTTGAAAACCATTTATCATTTTCCTTCCACTTCACAATTATGTGCCACTTTTTGTTGGTCCATCACATAAAATACATTACATTTTTTGGTTGTAACATGACAAAATGTGGAAAATTTCAAGGGGTGTGAATACTTTTTCAAGGCACTGTAAAGCAGTCTTGTAGCTTCTATCAGTGTCCAGCAATGCACTGATTAAAGCTTGTAGGAGGAGTTTCCATTCTCCCCTGATTGTCCTATGAAGCTGCAGGACCCCTGATCCTCTGTCTGGACAGAACGGATTGGTCCTGATGGTGCTGACATACACCCTCCCAAAAATAAAAAAATTCTAGCAATACACACCAAACTACAGTCAGGTCCATAAATATTGGGACATCAACACAATTCTAATCTTTTTGGCTCTATACACCACCCCAATGGATTTCAAATGAAACGAACAAGATGTGCTTTAACTGCAGACTTTCAGCTTTAATTTGAGGGTATCTACATCCAAATCAGGTGAACGGTGTAGGAATTACAACAGTTTGTATATGTGCCTCCCACTTTTTAAGGGACCAAAAGTAATGGGACAATTAGCTGTTCCATGGCCAGGTGTGTGTTATTCCCTCATTATCTCATTTACAAGGAGCAGATAAAAGGTCCAGAGTTAATTTCAAGTGTGCTATTTGCATTTGGAATCTGTTGCTGTCAACTCTCAGTACGAAATCCAAAGAGCTGTCACTATCAGTGAAGCAAGCCATCATTAAGCTGAAAAAACAAAACAAATCCATCAGAGAGATAGCAAAAACATTAGGTGTGGCCCAAATCAACTGTTTGGAACATCCTTAAAAAGAAAGAACACACCGGTGAGCTCAGCAACACCAAAAGACCCGGAAGACCACGGAAAACAACTGTGGTGGATGACCGAATAATTCTTTCCCTGGTGAAGAAAACACCCTTCACAACAGTTGGCCAGATCAATAACACTCTCCAGGAGGTAGGTGTATGTGTGTCAAAGTCAACAATCAAGAGAAGACTTCATCAGAGTGAATACAGAGGGTTCACCACAAGATGTAAACCATTGGTGAGCCTCAAAAACAGCAAGGCCAGATTAGAGTTTGCCAAACAACATCTAAAAAAGCCTTCACAGTTCTGGAATAACATCCTATGGACAGATAAGACCAAGATCAACTTGTACCAGAGCAATGGGAAGAGAAGAGTATGGAGAAGGAAAGGAACTGCTCACGATCCAAAGTATACCACCTCATCAGTGAAGCATGGTGGTGGTAGTGTCATGGCGTGGGCATGTATGGCTGCCAATGAAGCTGGTTCTCTTGTATTTATTGATGATGTGACTGCTGACAAAAGCAGCAGGATGAATTCTGAAGTGTTTCGAGCAGTATTATCTCCTCATATTCAGCCAAATGCTTCAGAACTCATTGGACGGCGCTTCACAGTGCAGATAAACAGTGACCCGAAGCATACTGTGAAGGCAACCAAATAGTTTTTTAAGGGAAAGAAGTGGAATGTTATGCAATGGCCAAGTCAATCACCTGACCTGAATCCGATTGAGCATGCATTTCACTTGCTGAAGACAAAACTGAAGGGAAAATGCCACAAGAACAAGCAGGAACTGAAGACAGTTGCAGTAGAGGCCTGACAGAGCATCACCAGGGATGAAACCCAGCGTCTGGTGATGTCTATGCATTCCAGACTTCAGGCTGTAATTGACTGCAAAGGATTTGCAACCAAGTATTAAAAAGTGAAAGTTTGATTTATGATTGTTAATCTGTCCCATTACTTTTGGTCCCTTAAAAAGTGGTAGGCACATATACAAACTGTTGTAATTCCTACACCGTTCATCTGATTTGGATATAAATACCCTCAAATTAAAGCTGAAAGACTGCAGTTAAAGCACATCTTGTTCGTTTCATTTCAAATCCATTGTGGTGGTGTATAGAGCCAAAATGATTATAATTGTGTCGATGTCCCAATATTTATGGACCTGACTAAGTATGTGCAGCTTGCCCCAAGGCTCTGTTCTATCAACAGATAAATTGGGGACTGTGAAAGAAGGGGAGGATCAGAGAAGACAGGATCAAACAGCCTTTTTTCCCAATGCGCAGGATTAACCCCTTAGGTTCCACAGTGAGTATACAGACTGATTTTACAGTTCTGGGTTTAGTAACAATTATAGATACCACCCACACTTCAAGCCAAGGCCTACATTTCTTCATTAAGCCATATCCCCAGCATTTCAGTTTTGTAAATCTTAAATGTGCATCACCCCAGAGCTGACTGAAAAACAGGAGGCAATATATGAAATGTGCCTCACGCTGCTTCTAGAGGATGCCTCCCAGTGATATTTGCACTTTCCCTCATGGTAGGGCTGACTTTGGTAGTACCAAACAAAAGGGTGGATTTACAAAAGTCTAGCCTAGCAAGAATCATGTTGAAGAATTCATTTCTGTACCTGTTGTGCCTGTTGTAAGAGCTCCATGCGTTCATGAAGGATTTGGCTGTCAAACTCGCGGCTCTGCCGCAGTATTTGCCTTCGCAGCTTTTCTACTGCCAATCTCAAGTCTTCTCTTTGCGCCTCATTCAAACATTCACTGACTCTCTTCCCAGGTTCGTGTTGTAAAGCATTATACAGAGTGGCCTCTAGCTCCTGGATTTTCTAGCACAAGTCACATCGGTCACCAGCAGTTGCGTGTTCAAGAAAAGAATAAAAAAAAAAGGAACAATAAGAATACACATATAGACAGAAAACTGAGTACAAAAAGATAAGGCCTTCTAGCAACCTTTTATTGTGCTGTTATACATGGAAAGAATTATACCACGCTTGTCAATACCCTGTTAGTGTAATCTTTTATAATATACTGCTGCCCTACTGGCATCCTATTAGCAGCTTGCAATATACTATGAACCATCATTACAGTGTCCTACTAATAGTCTATTAGTTTCTTCTATCATGAGCGATCATTACTGTATCCTACAAGTCATCTACGCTGCATCCAATTGACATTGTAATCGTTTTTTATCATCAATGTTGCATCCTACTAATGTCTTCTCTATCATGATGGCAAACAAAATAAAATGTATTTCCCAGCACAATGTTCAGCTAGCCAGGGAAAAAAGAGAATAATATTACACTATTGCATAAAAAAGCAGAGGTTTTAGTTGCGCAACATTTGCAAAATGTATGTGGAAGTGCTCTACCTCATCAAGGCCCCTCTCTATAGTGCAGTTCTCACTTTAGTCTAGGGGTCTCCCAACTTTTAAAGTGATTGTAAACAATTACCTTGTTATACAACCCATTAGGTTTAAAGAAATAGAAATGAAAGGCAAAACATTTTTGTATAGATATAAAATACATAAATACCTCGGCTGTGCAGTGAGGGTGTATCAGGACAAGCCTGGTCATTGGAGGAGAGCACACGGAGTTCCCAGCATAGCTAAAGAACTGACCACGGTGTGTTCTCCTGCTTAGTGTGGTCAGTTTTTAATAGGAAAGCAGAAGGACTGGCAGGAACACCAGGGATTTCCATAAAGGAAGCAATACAAAGAGAACAGGATAATTTCTCAAACAAGTACATGGTATAGCAGGCACATATCAGGAATATGAAGCGTTGGGGTAACAAATGCTTTAGGTATGAGAGCCCTATTTTACAAATATTCGCAGGCCAAAAAAAAAAAAAAAAAAGTTTTATAAATGAATGAATAAAAATGACCACTTCAAGAATTCACTTCACATCAGAAGCCCCCTAGCACATCAGACCTTCCATGTTCACATCAGAAGCCTTCATATCACATCAGAGCCCCATTTCACATCACACCTCCCCTACACCTTCACATCAGAAGCCCCTCACTACTTTAGAGCCCCCTTCCACAGGGGTTCAATCAGAGTTCTCTCTTCCACATGACCTCCATCAGAAGCAGAGACCAACTGACTTGATCCCTCAGTCTGTGCACTGAGTCTGAGGATACACCACTGACCCTAGCTGTGGGCCAGAAAAAATCTTATATCGGGCCGGATGTGACCAAAGGGTTGAACTTAGGAGACCCCTGCTCTAGTCTATGAGCTGACCTTTTTTTTTTAGCTTCTTATATTTTGACCCTTTATTGCTGTATCATAACCATATGCCTATTAGCTTCTCATATCATGAGCTATCATTACTGTACCTGTCACAGAATCCACCATGACTTGGGCTCCTGGAGGAGCCCTGGGGGCCAACCTCCTTCCCACCGACTACGGACCCAGGACTAAGGAAACCCCCCTCTTGGGGTCACACTGAACCTTTTTCCCAAGAGGGTTATATCACTTCCCTGGGTACCTGGCTGGCTGTGAAGTATACAAGATAATCTTTCCATGCAATTAGGGAAGGAGGGACTATTTCTGGGACCCCTTGGCATACTGTACATAGTGGAACCATTATCCTGAAGTGATGTTTTATGTGCATGCAGGGGGTGAATTCCAGCATATGTGGGGTTAAGAAACTTTATTTTCTGTTATAGGTTTCCTAGTATCAACTATTGTTTGCTGTAATTAGGTTTAGGTGTTCAGCTCTCACTTTGTTTAATCCCCTCCAGAGTCCAGGCTGCTAGGTGCCGGGAAGGAATCCATTGCTTTCTTGTGTTTGATGGTTTATTTGTTTGTGTAATTTAATTTTCTTCTGGGACTTACAATGTGTGCCATACCTGTTTAGAGGGAAGGTTTTTGTGTATAAATGCTGTTCTGCTTGTTTTTTTTATATAATCAAAATTTATTAAAGTTTTTCAGAGTACAAATCAAAAGAACAGTAATTCGTCATAATACCAAAAGGTAGAAGGACAAAACATAGAGAGATACCATACATTAACCATAAAAAATAAGGTTATCCAGGTATTTATATCAACATTTCAGATTAAAAGAACAACTGGGTTGGCATAAATAGAGTGGTATAGCCTGCATGTTCAATGATATTCGGTCAAATAAGCCAACGTCCCAATCCGGGAGGGCCCGGCTGGAGCTATCTCTCAAGAGGGTGGGTCTGCCCGCCCCGCCCCCCGCCCCGATGCCTTCAGCAAGTTGGGCACCCAAAGGCGAGGTGGCGGGATCAGGGCCGCCACACCCCCTTCTAATATCTCTCAGACATCTATTTATTCATTAGGCAATAATAAACGGCAGGCAGTACTCATATCAAGCAACATCATGTGTATTATAATCAGTTCTTCCAGTAAACTATCATGAGGCCTGGATAGGGTATAGGTAGAATTCCCGTGGGGAATGAAACAGGAAGGAGGTATAGAAAGGAAAAGAAAGAAGAGAGGATAGTTGAGAGATTCACCAGTATCGGAACTAACTGAAAAGGGAACAGGTAATTCTTATAATAAACAAGTGGGGATCCCCACTTTACTCTCAGGTGGTCCGCGTGGTGTAGCCCCCGGGGAGACATGCATCAGACCAGGGTAATAGATCCGTCATTCAAAGGGATCTCCTGTGAATAGTACTGCCATCCCATCCATGTATCTCTAAATTTATCGTATTTGTCCCTTGCCTCGGACAACCACCGTTCCGCCTCCATAATGGAGTCTACTTCCCTTTTCCAGTCCTGGAGGGTCGGGCATTTGGCCTGTTTCCAAAACCTAGGAATCAAAGCTTTCGCTGCATTCAAGAGGTGGGGGATTACACTGCGATTGTACAATTTGGCAGAGACCGGCATCCCATGGAACAAGAAGTGGAGCGGAGTACACTCCACCCTCCTCAAGGTCAGTCTCTGAATCCACGGGGTAATAGCCTCCCAAAATTCCCTGATCTTGGGGCAGGTCCACCAAATGTGAAGAAAGGAGCCCTGCTGAGCACAACCCCTCCAGCACCTCCTGTCTGCGTTCGGGAACATTTGCGCTAGTCTAGTTGGGGTCCTATACCACCTGGCCAAGAATTTGTAAGCAGTTTCCTGCATGCGGGATGACACAGAAGATGAGTGGGTAAATGTGATCATCCTCTGTATCTGTGGAGGAGTAAATTCTGATCCCAGTTCTTTTTCCCATTCTCTAATGTAGTTAAGTGCGTCTGTATTCTGATAACTCAGTAAAAGCCTATACATCTGTGAAAGTATATGCCTAGGCTCCTCCAGGCTCTCACAAATGCGTTCAAAGTCTGTTAGAGATTGGTATGGCCTCAGACTCGGACTCAGAGACTGGAGGAAACTGGCCAAAGAAACCCCTCTCCTCGCCAGGCGGACACCAAGGGAACCCAGCTAGTGGTGCTAGGGGGGGCGTGGGGGGTGCGAGCTGACCCTCTCTATTCATTCTGTCCCAAGTGGTTAGCGTAGCCATGGTCAGGGGGGAAGTCCAGTCCGACAAGCCTCTGGTTTGCTTAGGGATCCAGTGTGCCCCTGCTAAGTTCCTGCCTGCCATGGATTTTTCCAAGTTGACCCAAAGCCTCGCCTTCCCGTCATGAGTCCAATTCAGGATTCTTACCAATGACATAGCCCTGTAATATAGGGCCACGTCTGGCAATCCCACGCCTCCGTCCCGCTTAGCTCTCCTCAGAAGATCATAAGCCAAGCGGGGGAGTTTGTTTTGCCATACAAAGCTTTGGAAGCATCTACGCACCCTCCTGAAAAAGACCCGTGGCAAGGCAATAGGAACCGTGTATAAAAGATAAATAATACGTGGCAAAATTGTCATTTTAAGGGCACTGATGCGTCCAAACCAAGTCAGGGGAACATCTTTCCAAGACTGAAGGTCCTTCTCAATGGAGATCAGTAATTTACCAAAATTGAGATCATATAGCGTGGTTGGATCAGGTGAGATATGCGTGCCTAGATAGGGGAGCGCAGCTTCACATCATCTGAATGGAAAAGCTTGTTTCAGAGATTCGGCTAATGGTGGGGGAGTGTTGATCGGCAACAGTTCAGACTTATCGAAATTAATTTTGAAATTCGACACCAGTCCAAATTTCCGAACCTCATCCATCAACACCGGAAGAGAGACCAAAGGGTTGGAGAGGTAAAATAACAGGTCGTCCGCATAGGCGGAGACCCTGTGTTCCGTTGAGCCAATCAAGATTCCCCTCACATCCGCTGTTCTGCTTGTTAATAAAGTCAGTCCTGTTTTACTCCAACATTGATTCTGTCTGATGCTTGGGGTACATTTGCTATCTACATTCCTAACTTAATATATTGGTCCTGTCTGGTAATTAAGGAGGTTTGGGCTGAAATTACTATATTCTGGTTCCAGAGTGGAAGCAGCGGTAGTTTGGTGGAGATACCCAGTTGGGGGTGTCAGGCAGTCTATTACAGTACCCTACTAGCTGTCTATTAGATTTGTATGAATACCCATTGTTGCTGTTTCCTATTGAGAGTTAATAGCTTCTTTTATATCATGACCCATTATTGCTGTATACTACTTACAGCCTATTTGCTTCTTATACAGTATCATGAGCCTTCATTGCTGTATCCACCTGACATTCTATTCGTTTCCTATATGTATCATGAACATATTTTGCTGTATGCTTTGACTGTGGTCTATTGAAGTGGACTTAGGAAATGAGACTATATCCCATCCCCAGTATCCAATAAAAAAAACAATTTTAAGGTTCTATGAAAAGGAAAAGTTTGTTTACTTTATATCAACCATTATCCCTGGAGCCCCTCACCATGTGTAGGTAAGAAACCTACGTGACACATACACACCATCCACAAACCTGCCAACCAGTGCCTCACAATACATACCCATTAACTGAAAAAAAATTTTAACTACCTTTCATGTTTAGATAATATACTCTATAAAATAATTTTAGGAAAAGAAAGGTATCCTAAAAACCGTTGATGACATGAGATTAGAACATGTATTGCAAGGTGTACAAACCCATGGATCCAATCACTAATGAGAACAAAAAAAGGTCCTCGAACATATTCTCAACTTGAGAGAGAAGTAAGAGAAGAACAGTAAGCTGTTTGAGAATTAAAGTCGCAGGGTTTTGGCTCAACAGAAATTAAAGCTGCATTAAAGAAGAATTGACCACATCAAAACTCTAGTTGGGAAGATATTTCCCACTGGCCAAAACCCAAATTCTTCAATTATGAGGACAGATGGCCACCACAGTGAAAGCAGCTAGCTGGTTGTCTAAGTGTTGTCAGTTCAGTCTTAATATGTAGTATACTATATAGTATATTATATAAAACGTTATAGTAAAAACACAGCCTGAAATTATAATGGCATCATATTGACAACTTTAGTAGAAAAAAAAACAATAAAACTACATTGCACAAATGTTACATGGAGACATTTCTCCAGGCCATCTACAGGCTGAGGGCTGGAGAGTCTTTGTGGTCCTCTCAAGTAGTCAGTTTCTCTGAAATGGAATTAGTGCAGTGCAGAATATATGCCTTCTGCACATACAGAATGAAACGTAGGCAGTAAGAGTTAGGCTTTGTTATATTGCACCAAAACTATATTCAAAGAAATAGCTCTGTGAAAGTGTACCTAAAGAGTAGACAAAACTTTTGTTTTGTTTTGGATACAGTGGGGAAGGGTTAGAATCTCAGGTCAGGTTATTATTTCAATGTGTGTCCTCACTGCAAGGATTCACGCTCTTTAAATACCTACCATATATGCTTGATCAAGTGCTTGCTTCCTGTAGTCAAGTTCCTCTTCTAAGTATCCTTTCTGCTTGCTGAACAAGTCCTAAGAATAAAAAGAAGACATTCATAATACTTTTGTATAGTAAAAAAAAAAAATTAATAAAAATTAAATGTATTATTGTAAGTGTAATTTTTCACTTTATGTTCCCTTTTAAGAGAATGGTGGCATGTTAGTAATAAAGGTATATTATGAGATGAATCACTGGCTGTAGAAATGTTTGATGGAAGAAGTTTGGGGTAATTTGAAATAGTTTACAAAAACTTCACTTACTGGCAGTCTTACCTTCTCATTTTCCAGATCGATCATTTTCTGTGTGAGGGCAGCTTCCGTCACCTCAATCTGTTTTAGCCACTACAACCAAACACAAAGAACAAGCCAAACAGTGAATGATACACGTGGCATAAACCAGTGGTCACCAGCCTTCCGAACCACTAAACTCACATTTTCAAATCCCGCAGACCACTACCATGAACTTTACATGCCTTATACACACAATGCTTCCATTCTCTGCCCCCCCCCGATCACACTGCTGCCTTATACACACAATGCTCCTGCTCTCTGTCCCCCTTACATAGACTCATCATTGGATCGCACCTTCTTATATAGCCATGTGCTCAAGCTCCATGCTCCCACAGTCTAGGATCAGCGCTGCCATTGGAAGTCCCCTGTTTCTTCACCTCCTGCTCTCTGCACTACTCCTGGTGCCTCCCTCTGAGTTCACAGGAGTTGGAACTACAGAGAAGGCATTGGGTATCAATATGCGCTGACAGTATTGACTATCAGCACGCATTGAGAACACTGGAAACAACATTAGGCGGTATACATCCACCACAATGTTGATTTGCGGCAGAACCCCAGGGGACCACTAAAATTTGTTTGTGGCCATGGACCACTGGTTGGCGACCGCTGGCATAAACAATGTTGAGTCCCAAACCTGCTGTTATGTCTGTCACATTCTAGGATATCTTTTTTTTCCTGACCTCAGTATCTCCCTGAAAAAAAATCTACTTTCAACAGCAAAGATGTTTAACCTTTAAGTTTGGTCCAAAGTTGGGGAGAAACTAAAACAAACTTACAGTGGGTATAGAAAATAATTACCCCCCCCCTTTAAAATATAACCTCCAAGTGAAAAATATATAACACCATGTTGGAAAAAAAGTCAGTATTTTGTTGAACCACTGTTTGAGGTGTATAGAAAGAAGGAGGTAGAGAGGATAGAGAATTCAAATGAAGAAATAGGGGGAAATGGAAGGGGTGGAGGGGACAATTCCCAGAGGTCACCGACAAACCGGGCATCCAAACAACAAGCTATAACAGATAAGCTTGTCAAGGAAGCAATATGGATGAGTCAAAGTGTGGAGGTAGGAAACGGTCTACCCATGAATGTCCTATTTTTGTATATTTCAGAACTTTGCCCATAATGATTACTTCAATTTTGGCATGATTCGTGTCCTCAGTGACACTATTTTTAGTTTCTATTTTACTAATGGAGTTAGACTTCCAGCCCTTTGCTATTTTCTGTTTAGAGGCCATTCAAAGGTAGTTGGAATTCAGCCTGAGTAAAGTCCCAGGAGCAGGTATTAAGTAGAGCAATCAGAGGATCATGGTTGATTGGTTGGCTATTGGACAGGAACACCACACATGTAGATATGTGCCCAATCCTCCACACCCTCGAAAACAAGTTTATGGATAGATTGGAAAAAAT
This sequence comes from Glandirana rugosa, assembly GCA_018402905.1. NCBI lineage: Eukaryota > Metazoa > Chordata > Amphibia > Anura > Ranidae > Glandirana > Glandirana rugosa. Next base: position 382,408 of record BLSH010379909.1, read on the forward strand.
TTAGAAATCCTGGCAGGGACCAAATACCAATGAGTCTATACCTTATGATTAATTTCCAAAGCAATACGATTTTGTGAGGAGGATTTTGCCCAATCATCAACTTCCTTAGCAATTCTAAGGTCAAATTCCTATTGGCATGTGTATGTGAGGAGACTAGAACCATGCTTACTGAGTAGTTGCAAGTACAATCATGTGGGTCATAGCTAAACATATGCCAATATTGTGACATCTGGTCTAGGGCCATCCCTGATCTGGTATATGAGGTGTAAAAAGGTTTAATTTGCAGGTATCGAAATATGTCTGAGTTGGGCAGACCATGCTGTTCTTTTAAAGCAGGAAAGGTTAGAAGTGATTAGATTGGGATAATTCCCCCATGGGGTTTTTAGCAGCTTGAAATTAATTCCATAATAGATTTATAAAAATGTTATCTCTTTATTGTACAAAATTGTTAAAGAACTTTTTTGACCATTCCTAAAATATGAGCTCTGGTGTTACATATTCAAATGCATAAAAACATAGCATTTATGACACATTTTATATTTGAGCTTTAACGTTTGTTTCAACGCACTGTACCCCGACTTGTTTAAAATGTCATTGCGGTCTTCTTCAGGGGGATTTTTGTGTCTATAATGGTGCCTCAAAGGCTCACAGTCAATATATGCATATAAAATTTCATTGTATACACGTTTGTTTTATTATTTATCAAATTACATATGTATTTATCACTAATGTAGAACCAAAAGTTCTGTTACCAGAGCCTTTGTGCTCAGCGGTCCTGAATTCTCAGCGATCCGTCCCTGTGCCTCCCGTGGCAGGGATCAGATCCAAGAGACTTACAAGAGGTCACCCGTTTCGGTGCCCCAGAGAGGGAAGAAAGCGAAATACACCTGTGCTGTGGATATTATGAAAATATTTTTGTCTTTTTGTCATCTAAAGTAATTTATTTGTTAATTGTTATATTGTATATTTTTCTTTTACATAATGTGCTTGTGTTAGGTAAAAAAAAAAGGAATTATTTTTCTTGTGTAAATGAGGTGTGTTATAATGTCATTTGATCATATAATAAAGTTTGTAAACAGGTGAGTAAAAAAGTGATCAAGGTGATGTAAAAAATGAGAATAGGTGATTATGAAGAAAAAGATGTAAAAAATTAATTTTTTGTATATTTAATTTAATTTTGTTTGGAAGTTGTATTAATAATTCCCATGAATCATTTATTCATATATTGACGTAATTACTGAATAAAATAGGTGTGCATAATGATAACATAACGACAGTGGTCAGGGCCTATGGCCTTCCGGAACGCCGAGGAGGTCTCTAGGGAGAGAGGAGATGGCGCACACCTGCACTAAATTTGAGGCAGAATCCTCAAGCACATTATGTAAAAGAAAAATATACAATATAACAATTAAATGAAATAAAATAATATATTGGACAACACAATCACATTTTTCACATTTTAGATTGTAGACTCACATATGGTTCTGCCAACATGTTTGTATGCTGTCCCTATTCATTATTACTTTAGATGACTATATACAAAAAGACAAAACATTTTCAGAATATCCACAACACAGGTGTATTGCGCTTTCTTCCCTCTCTGGGACACCGGAACGGGTGACCTCTTGTAAGTCTCTCGGCTGGAATCGCTGCCACGGGAGGCACAGGGACGGATCACGGAGAATTCAGGACTGCTGGGCACAAAGGCTCTGGTACCAGAACTTTTGCTTCTACATTAGTGATAAATACATGTAACTTGATAAATAAAGAAACAAAAATGTACTAATATGAACATGTATATACAATGACATTTTAAATGCATGTATTGACTGTGAACCTTTTTCTTTTCAGGCACCATTATAGACACATAAAAATCCCCCTGAAGAAGACCGCAATGACATAGGTCGAAACGCGTCAGTGTACATTGCGTTGAAACACTCAAATATAAAAGGTGTCATAACTGCTATGTTTTTATGCATTTGAATATGTAACACCAGAGCTCATATTTTAGAAATTGTCAAAAAAGTTCTAATTTTTGTACAATAAAGAGATATATTTTTTATAAATCTATTATGGAACTAATTTCAAACTGCTAAAAAATCCCATGGGGGAATCATCCCAATCTATTATGTCCGGGGTGTGGAGATAATTTCTCGAGTGTCTCTTTCAAGCAAGGTTAGAGGTGATTAACTTATGCAACCTGATGAGCTTAAAATCTGCCTAAACCTGAAAGAAAGTGGGTTAGACAAGGGATGGATAAAAAGAGAGGACAGTAAGGGCACATGTGGAAAGAAAAGGCCAAGGAAGCTTTCAGGCTCAGGCTGTCCCAAAGGGCAAGGGAGTGTTTCATGATCTGGTTGGTGATTTGCCTGTGGTCCGAGAGGAGCAAACAATCGATTAGGGATTGACAAGGGGTCACATTCAGAAGCTTCCAGTCCTACCCAAAGGATGGTTTCATGGACTGTGTCAATTGTGTTGCGTGATATTTTGCAAAGCGAGGCAAACACAAACCGCCGTTCAACTTAGGAGTCACTATGGAGAATAGGTGGATAGTTTCATCTATTCCCAAACTATTTTATTTTTAAATTGGGTAAATGGTGTGGCACCCACATAAAAGGGAATACGAATGGCTCTGGTTTCGTTTGTGATGGGCAAAGGATATATAATAAGAGCCTACCATCCTAAAACTTTAGCAAAGCGGTCTAAAACACGCAGGCGGTAGGTGTGGAAATGAGCTGGGGCATTAAAAAGAGAAGGATGGGCATGGCCTGGACAAGGCGGAGTGAAGACGCCTTCTACTAGAGCTTCCGATTCCCAACTGATCTGAGCTCCATATATGCTGTTAACCTGCCCACCTTGAGCTACAGGAAACGGAGGAAAACCAAAGGATCAGCTAAATCGACCATTTCTTCTCGGAGACCCCCGGCACATCTCCCGCTGCATGACAATAGAGCCCACGTGGTCTCCAGAGGCCTACAGGGACACCTTCCTCTATTACAAGTGACGCCTCCCAATCACATTTACAGGGTTAGATAGCGGGAATCCCCGTTCTCCTGGACCCTCATGTTAACCTACCTCCAGAGTGGGCTCCTTTACCCTTGCTTCCCCAGATGATACAGACATTAGAGCCCTGCTGTGGGAGCTACCTATGAGATCCGACATGGAGGCACTCGTGTTGCGCCTGGAGGAGCGACATCGCAGAGAAACCTGACAGACGGTCAAAGTAATCCTACATCAAAACTCGAATGACAGACTCCCGGCCAACCTGGAATTTGATAGGATCTACAGAGCCCTGGGGCTGAGACCTATAGACACGGAGCACCCATCTGCAGGGTACACCGCTACTCTCAGAAAGAACGGATCCTGCGCGTGTCCTGGTCCAAGGGGCCGGTGGAATTAGACGGGGCACAGATATCCATATTTCCGGACATCTCCAGAGCCACACTGGTGCAGAGGGCAATGCTGAAGCCCTTGCTGGAAAAGTTATGCCAAATGGATCTTCCATACCGATGGGGGTTCCCCCTACAACTGACTGTCCGCAAAGGGAGCTCATCCTTTCTGTTTTACCGGTCCTCTTTTTGTTCCTGGGCATAGAGCCGATACAACTACAGGACTGGATGGGGGTCCTACCCAGGAGAGCTCCTCAGTCTGCTCTGGACTGCCGCATCACACTCCTAGAAGGAGACGGGAAGACCAAGCTTCAAATGCGGAGAGCGAACCCTGAGATGTAGGATCTAGTCTGCCGTGTTGTGTTGCTATCCATACAGAGACACACTCGGCTTCTCTATTGAAAGTTGCAAGGATCCTGAAGAGCCGTTTGTTGTTCTTTTTATGTAACTATGGACAGGCCATCCAGATGTTATTTGCTCTAATGACAGGTTTGCATGAGGGGAAATGTGATTCCGGATTGGAGACAGTAAGACACGGTTATCCTTCTGGCAGGGGGAGGGAGGATCGGGCTATAGAGGGGAGAGAACATTCTGCTGCAGATATGTGCTAGTAGGGAGATGCAAGGAGATAGTATATTGGACACGTGACTCCCTAGCATTGTTCAAATGAATGCATGTACATGTTGTTCCGCTCCCTGATATATTGCTTTATATTATATTATTGCTTGTATCCTCCCTGTTACCGCATCCAGTAAGGCAACGGTCCATGTATCAGGGGTGGAGGGAGGACTGCAGTGGGAACTCCCCACCTAGGGTGGCCAGAGAGAAGAGGTGTTTGCTTATTATTGACCATGTACCCCCTTCTGACTGCTAACATTCCTATGGGCCTCTGCTCTGCCCATTGGAGTGTGTGCTCCCTTCCCCCTTCACTCACCAGTAATGGTGTTGACACGCCTCCCCTTACCAACCCCATCTCTATCTTCACTTAGACCTCACTCCTCCTCCCCCTTTCTGTAATGCGGGTGGATTGGCTGCACATGATAGTCAAGACATAATATACAGACATACCACTGAATTCACAGGGGTCCAGTAGACTAGAGATGGTGGAGGGCCTGGGTGTCTTTGGGTAATGTTGCAAGAAGATCAATACTAGCATGTTCATTATTTGTTTTTTTTCTTGAAGTTATCTGCCGTTAAGCTTGGGTTTTGGTTGGGATAGGGAACCAATGCTCTATCTGTGACCTACCTCTCCCACACATAGGGCTACACCCTCTAGAGAGTCATTTTGGTTTTTATTGGACTGTCTGGGTGTTTTGAGGCGAGATATCACATACGCGTAAGGCGTATTAGTACAGTTCATTTTTTTATTTTTTATTTAATCTGCCCCTTATCCCACCCCCTCTCGCACCTCCATTCCCAGTTGCCGGCTGTAATACTGCAACTATGGCGACTAATAAGAAAGACCCAGAGTGCTTCGTCCCTCTGAACACAAAGGGGTTGAATACTCCAGAGAAGTGCTCCATAGTGCTCACCGATCCTAAACGTATGAAAGCCAACATTTATTTCCTCCAGGAGACACATTTTCATGCCGATAGGGTGCCTAAATTCCACAACCGCTTTTTTCCAATGGTATACCACAGCTGCTCTCCAGATTCCAAATCACGGGGGGAGGGGGGGTATACTACTGGACTACAAAGTCCAATGGGTATTGGGTGACCAGTGGTGTGATGCAGAGGGAAGCGCACTTTTTGTGAAGGGAATTCTGGGAGGGCTCAAGGTTACCTTGGTTAACCTCTACCTTCCCAACTCAAATCAAATTACATATATTGAACCAATTTTTGTCAAATTGGGGGAGTTCGCAGAATGGACAGTATTAGTTGGAGGCGATGTGAATTTCACAATGGACCCAACTTTAGATGCTTCCAGAAAAGCCTCTCAGATATCTTACGCCGCGTTGAAACGCTTAAAGAAAACCTTCCATGCCTTCCACTTGGTGGATGTTTGGCAGGTCCTACAACCAGAAAATCGGGATTATACGTTTTACTTGCACTTCCATGACTGGTACACGAGAATTGATCTCTTGCTATTTCCACAATCCCTGCTCTCTAAAGTGGGGTCGGCCTCCATTGGTTCGATCACCGTCTTGGGTCATGCCCCGGTTACGGTGGACATAGACCTAGTATCTCCAATGCCTTGATCTTGGTCATGGAAACTGAATCATAAAACATATAGAGCGGCGGCGCTTTAAATCATATTGTCCCAATCAATGCATAAATAACATAATTAAAAGTCCCAATAATGAAAATGAAAACAAAATCCAGTAGAAGGGAGAGTTCAGCAGCAGACAGTCTTGCAAAAAGACACCTGATGTGAAGGGGTTAAGCACACAGTTCCTCTATAGTGTGATCACTGAGAACCTCCACCTCCAGAGAATCAACACGCTTACCAGATAGGTATGGCTTCCAAACTAATGGAGCAGCCAAAACACGTTTTAGGGATGTATAAAACTCCCTTGGTTAAATCAGAGGGGATCCCAGCAGCCTTCTTCCCTTGAGATAGGAATTAATCACAGGTCCCACTGGAAAATATAAAAAGAATGTGCACAGGGCAATAGCGTAATTCTGTAAGGTAGTTTATTTCCAAGCAGTAAAAACAATGATAAAGCACTCACATTTCTGTAGTAAAACCAACGCATTCAGACAGGTTCCAGAGTCTGTATACATGTATCCAGATGTATACATGGAAACTGAATGACTTCTTGATCCAAATCCCAGAGGTTATCACAGAGGTCTGGAGGGAGTTAAACATCTTTTTTTCTATGAATGTGGGATCAGAGAGTAAACCGGTGATGGTGTGGGAGGCCCACAAAGGATTAGGGGGCAACTGATCAAAATTGGAACATGCCTCAAAAGAAAAAAGGCTAAACAACTTGAGGATTTGAAGGGCAAGATCAGAACACTGGAGGCAGCTCATAAGAAAAAGCTGGTGAGTATCTTTATGTTAAAAAAAAAAGAAAAAGCTGGGGAGTAGAGATCTGCGGACATCAATTTCGGTCCCTCGCTCTGGATAGAGCGAAGGCCACTATAGCGAAGTGCAAACGCTCTTTTTATGAGCACAGCAATAAATGTGGCAAGCTTCTGGCCCGCGCCTTGAAAGAACAGCAAGCTAGCATGTTTATACCTGAGCTGTTGAATGAGAAACAAAAAACACACGCGAAAAAAGATATTGCTGAGATATTCAGTAGGTATTATACTACCCTGTACAATCTACCTACTGCGGACACGGGAATAGACGACCCAGACAGAATGGCAGCTCTGAGAGATTATATAGAAAAATTGGGCCTTACTCGGTTATCGGATGACGAACTAGGCATGTTAGAAGACCCTCTTTCGGCTGAGGAGCTGGCCTTGGCCATCGCCCAAAGAAAGACAGGGAAAGCTCCCGGCTTGGATGGTACTCCCTTCTTTATTACAAAACTTTTGGAGGTATTCTGACTCCTCATTTCCTTGCAGCATACAATTCGGCGGGCACTGGAGCTCACCTTCCGAGAGACACGCTCACTGCCCATATAGCGGTTTTGGCAAAAGGAGGGAAGGATCCCCTTCTCTGCCAGAATTACCGGCCAAGCTCTCTCCTGAACATGGACCTTAGGCTGTTCACGAAGATTCGGGTGTCAAGACTGATAGGGCTAATCCCTCAGCTAAGTCACTTCGACCAGGTGGGATTTGTAGCAACCAGAGAGGCACGTGATAATATGACAAAAGCTATTAACCTACTCTTCTCTGCACAGAAGCGGAAGACTTGATCCTTTCCACAGATGCCGAAAACGCCTTTGACAGGATGAACTGGGCCTTCCTGACAGGAACCCTGCAATACATTGACCTAGGGTGGTGGATGATAAATTGGATCAATGCTATCTATTCACATCCATCGGCCCAAGTAAAGGTAAATGGGCATCTTTCATCCCCTTTCAAGATCACAAATGGGACACGGCAGGGGTGCACTCTCTCGCCCCTGATTTTTATTCTGACTCTTGAGCCTTTCTTGCACATGGTCTTAAATAATCCAGATATCTTGGGTCTGAATATAGGACCAGACATGTGCCCCAGGGGACGCTGCATATGCGGATGATCTGTTATTCTTTCTGACTAAGCCTTTGATCTTCCTGCCGAATCTGCTTTCTGATCTCAAGACTTATGGCAACTTTACTTGTTTTCGGGTCAATTTCAGGGAGGCGATCGGGGTGCCTCTGCCGACAAAGCTAACTATGCTTCTATAAACAGACTTCCTTTTCAAGTGGGCCGCCTCCCACAACAAATATCTGGACAACGTAGCCAACATCTTCTCTCTCAATTTTCCACCCTTACTATCAGACATCTGAGTCTACCGAAATTGATCTGAGGTATGGCTCTTCCAGATGTCAAATTATATCTGGTGGCGTGTCATCGGACAAGGGTGCTAGATTGGTGTAAACACAGGTCTCTTAAACAATGGGTACAGATTGAGCAGGCTCTGGTGCGGATTCCCTTGGAGTCCCTGCCTTGGTGTCACCGATATAAGCATACTAGGAGACATGGCAGCAATGCTCCCAAATATTCTGGGCCTCGAATATCGCCCCGAACCCATCCCCACTTACACACATAGTGGGTAACCCGGAGTTCGGGCCTGGCCTGAACAATCCCGAATTTCGGACCTTGAGAGAGGCCGATCTGTTCCAAGCCAGACATTATATCACTAACGGCAAATGGATCACTAGACAACAACTCTTAGAAGACTCAAGATTTGACAGACTTTCTTTCTGGCAAAAAATCCAGATGGCACACTATCTGGGGTCGATGCCCCCTCCAACTAGAGACATCAGACGGCTTACCCCTTTTGAACTTCTCTGTGTGGATCGGTCCCCCATGCGCCATGCAATTTCCCACATCTATTGCCTCCTGGTGACACCTCCTCAGGGCTTCAAGCTACCCTACATAGCTAAATGGGAACGGGACCTGGGGCACCCCTTCACGGAGAGACAGGTGGAGCGTCTTCTGTTCTCATATAAGACAATCATATGTGCTGCCCATCAGGAAGCAGGCTTCAAGGTATTGTACTGGTATCATACACCTGTAAAAATCCACAAGATGTTTCCTCAATGCCCTGACACTTGCTGGAGATGTGGAGAGGAAACGGGTTCCCTTCTCCACATTTTTTGGTCCTGTAGGCTACTGCAAATTTTCTGGACTGAGGTCCGTAGAGTAATCCAAAAATTCACAGATCATAACCTATCTGGAGACCCAGCGTTGTTCCTTCTGCATCATCACAGGTTCCCTAGTAAATCCTACAGGCACTCAGTTTTACCCGTCCTGATCACACCAGCCAGGAGCTGCATCCCACTATTTTGGAAACAGGCACAGATGCCGCCAGTATCCGTATGGTTAAAAAAAGTGGTTGAAATAAAGAAATGGAAGACCTGGTGGCAACAGAAAAGGGTCATTGGGAAAACTTCCTTAAAAAGTGGTACTATTGGCTGATATATATTGGAGCAGATCTTATTGGTCTATGCAGACATTCTAAAATAAACATCACTCCTCAGGAGTGGTGGTACGACTGGCCTCCCTTTCCCTATTCTCCTTGCCCCTCCCCCTCTTTTTTTTCTTTATTTTGTTTTTGTGTGAGAGCTGTGTAAAGTTTTTTTTTTGCCCCTTTTCTCTCATTATTAAATAAAACCGGTGTTACTGGAAAAATTAGCATACAGAGTACAGTAAAGATATCAAAGTTTCAAATATGACAGGTGGGATCTGGGTGATGTAAACACTGTTGTTACATGTCCGATAACGATATTAATCTGATATGTTTTGTTAAGCTTTCCATGCTTGTGTAGCATGAATGTTATGATTCCACATAACAGCTGTACTTTTTGTGTGCTTTCTATAAAGTATTGAGAAAAAAAAAAAAGAGGATATCATCTGTAAAATTGTGTTGATGCTTAAAAAGCTGGAGTTTGACTTTAATTTGTTAGTAAGGTTAATCTAATTCTGCTAGTTACTCAAGCACTACCCTCCCCACAGGTTAACAATGCTTCTTTCCAAGGGTGGCTGCTTTGCTCCTCCATAGATTGGAGCCATGCTCAGATAATCTCTGATGCAATTATATGTACTCCAAAATTCCTACATACAAAATCCAAATAATTAAAAAAAGCAACTGTACAGTTTCAAGCATTACAATGCTCTTCATCAAGCAATGTGTGACTTTCTAACGATCACAAACATTCGTATATATGGTATAGCTACACAGGTATGGCTATACCATTCATTATATACCGAAGGATAGGAGGGGAGGTGATAGAATCCTAAAACTGAAACAGAGAGAAGTGTGGTGGATCAATCAATTAAATATATTGTATTCTTATGGTCTGAATAAGGATTATGACCTGTATTTATTCGTATAATGGATTTGCAGATTAGGGATATATTCATTTGTTTACTTTTTAATTTTTGTTAATTATTTATTGATGTGATTCTCTTTTAGATCTTGAGGGGAGAGATAATTTACTTACGGTGGAAGGAGTTACAATTATCATATATAGACAGGATTTTTCAATGTATTTGTTTTCAGCAGGGATATATACAGCGGGTAAAATAAGTATTGAACATGTCACCATTTTTCTAGGTGAATGTATTTCTAAAGGTGCTATTGACATGAAATTTTCACCACATGTCAGTAACAACCAGGGCCGCTCTCAGGGGGGTATAGGCAGTACTGTTGTAAGGGGCCCCAGCGTCTCCAGGGGCCCGGTGCCACCGCCTTTCACGAGTGGTCGTTAACATTGGCGTCTATGGAAGGGGGACACCCAGTTTGGGGACACCGTTCTCCTAAACCATAGCCGTTAAAAATATCAAACTTGGGTCACATGGAGAGGAGCCCCTGGGCTACAACAAGTTTGGGATCTCCAGCACCTATGGTTCGGCCATACCGGGTCACCAAAGTGAGCAGTCATTGACCGGCAATTTTCGGGTGGATTTTGGACTTAACATTGGAGTCAATGGGAGGGGGGCACCCTGTTTGCGGACACTGTTCTCCTGAACCATAGGCAATATAAATACCAAACTTGGGTCACATGGAGAGGGCCCCCCTGGACCAAAACTGGTCCAAGTTTGGGACCTCCACCATCTATGGTTTGGCACAAGGTCTTATTGAAATCATTGGGTGAGGCTGTGCTGCCTGTGCACTGTTTTTTTTTTACTGGAGTCTAGGGACACCAGAGTAGGCATGGGGGGGGGGGGGGAGGGAGAGCGGCAGCCAGTACATATGTAGGGGGCCCCCACAGGAGGCCCTATGTCCTCTCCTAG